>CM055902.1:41535213-41770213 GCA_029582155.1 Panopea generosa | reverse complement strand
AATGTGTGTCAAAAAAGGAGTAGACGAAATGGTAATGAATGTCAAAATCATTGACGAAATGGGAGTAGACCAAATGTGAAGTCACCTTTGATTGGATATTTTGTACGGGATGACACGGCTTGCAGTCATGGGATTATATATCAATTAGCGTCGCATCGCTGGAGGCATATTTCAGATATTAGAATAGGCTAGCTAATATATACAAATCACTGACAGATATGCACCTATGTCTGTTTAGAAATATTTATCATTCATTGGTTCCTGATTATGACTTTTTCAAAACGAGACTAAGTATTATGTTAACTACAAGATCTAGTACGGTTATGTTACTAACTGAGTGGAAATTAAGTTATCTCAATACAAGATAATACGGGCTTTTGTCCTACATTCAGTTTTTACCAAATCTCTCCGCATAAAAGTGAAACCTATATTCTTATGATATGTGGTTGAAACGACGGTGTGGTGTTTTTAAATTGTTTATTCAGTTTACGCTGTGATGTCATATCCATGATTTGTAAGGACAACTTTTAGGTTTCCAAAACAAAAACATAATATACTAGTGTACACCAATTTCTGTTAAATAATGAATTAAGAAATCAGACCCCGTTGATTTTCAAATGCATTAAATCATGAAATAACAGTTTCAAAAGCATGTCACGGTAAACTTCCCTATCGACGGTAAAAAATCAAAAGTCAATGCCCTTCGATCTTCGGGTTTACACAGTGTGCGATTAGGCAATGGGATAATTAGCGATAATTACATTGCTGGAGGGCGTACTTCGCACTGCTTTATTAGGGCTTGTGAAAATGATGTTTATATGTTTATATATGTGGCATTTACATATGGGGAGAGGATTCACCAGTTTATAATAATGTTAATGTTGACTTGTTTGAGTTGCTAGAAATTGATATTGATTACTATGAAAATTAAGGCTCTGTATTCTTGTCAGGTGACCTCAATAGTCGAGTTGGAACTTTTGATTGATTGATTGATTGAATATTTAGCGTCATTTTTATGCCATCGAGGGCTAACAGACGATCAGTTAACCTAACCACTGTTTCCTGTGATTAACCAGTACTCGAGCACACCCCGTCTCCGCAAGTAACTGATAACTTTCCCACTTGAATCAGTGGTGAGAGACGAATGACAATGAGACACAATGTCGTATATCAATCATCACGGAGACTGTTGCCGTCGAGTTGGAACTAAGAATGATTTTATTATTCACGACCGAGTTAACGATTGTATTGATGATGACAGTTATGTTCCTGACGTTCACATGAACCGGGTCTCTCTTGACAAAAAATGCAATAACTACGGGGTCAAGCTTCTTGATTTATGTAAGTCGGCACGTTTACGCATAGTTAACGGTAGACTCGGAGATGATTACGGCAGTGGTGCGTACACTTTTGTATCTCACAACGGGTCTTCAGTCATTGATTATTTATTCACTAAAGAATGTAATTTTCCACGCATTTCTCACTTTGAAATTAAACCTATGTATGAATGGAGTGACCAACCACCAATTACCATTTCTTTGTGCTGTAATAAAAGTTCTCATGTACTTGAAAACGGCGTTGGGATTAAATTTAAGTGGAATGGTATTCATAAAAATACTTTTAGATCGGGTCTTATAGCAAGGTTACCTGTTTTTAATCAGCTAACGCGCGATATTGACGCTTCACAAGATTCAATAAATGGGATAATGAATGAATTTACCAATATTGTTCGAGGTATTGCTGACCCACTGTTTTCAAAACGTCATGCGCAGAGGAGCATTATTTCTTTTACCGATAAATCTTTCGTAAAAAACGCTGAATGGTTCGACGCCGAATGTGTTACGGCTAAAACCCGATATTTAGAAGCGTTGCGTGTTTTTAATCAGTGTAATACAGAAGTTAGTGGAAACATTATTGTGAATTGAAAACTATTTACAAAAATATTATGCGTAGTAAGAAAAGACGTTTTGAACAAAAAAAATGACTGAAATAGAAAATCTAAGACATTGTAAAACCACAGCAATTTTGGAAGTATTTTAAAAATAATAATAAAAACAATAAAAGTAGCGAAATTCCTTTAAATGAATTTTATAATTATTTTTCTAATTTAGAAGAAGGTATTTTCAGTTGTACAACCAATGAAGCCGAGACGTTTTGTAACGAGCACGATTTTAACGATACCGAACATTTCATCGAGGACCTTGATATACCTATCACCGTTGCTAAAATTTTACTTGCCACGAAAAAGTTAAAATCTGGCAAATCTATTGGTATTGATTGTTTATTAAATGAATATTTTATTGAAAGTATCGAAATTATAGCACCATATTTGTGCGACATTTTTAATGCTATTTTAAACTCGGGGTGTTTCCCTGAGCAGTGGACCGAGGGAATTATTATCCCGTTACACAGAAAGGGTGAAAGAATAATGTTAGTAATTATCGTGGCATAACATTATTAAGTTGTCTTTCTAAACGGTTTACTACCATTTTGAACAAACGAATTGATTTTTTTGTGACAAACACGACAGCATTTCTGATACACAATTTGGATCTAGGAAAGGCAGATCTACAGTGGATGCCATGTTTGCTTTAATTTCTATTGTACAAAATTATTTAAACAATAATAAACGTCTTTACGTAGCTTTTATTGACCTGAAGAAGTGTTTTGACAGAATATACAGAAACGCTTTATGGTTAAAACTGTATAAAACTGTCATACAGGGTAAACTCTTACGGGTCATTAAAAATATGTATGAAAAGGTGAAGTCATGTGTTAAAAGTTGTAACAATTTTTCTGACTTTTTTTAATATTCGATAGGTTTACGTCAAGGGGAGGTAATCTCGCCTATTTTAGTATCTCTATTCATGGAAGACTTAAACTGTATTTGCAAAATAAGGCTGATTCTGGATTATTGATTGATGACATAGTATTAATAGTATTGCTTTTTGCCGACGATATGGTAATTTAAGGCAAATCACAAGAAGAGTTACAAAATAACTTAAACAGTTTACATACATATTGTAATATTTGGAGTTTGGAAGTAAATAGTCCTAAAACAAAAATTATGGTCTTTCGAAAACACGTACGTCTAATACATGGCGAGAATTGGTCATATAATGGGCAAAATGTGGAGGTTGTAGATGATTTTAATTACTTGGGTACCATTTTTAATTATACTGGTAATTTTTCACTGAATAACGAACATTTAGTAGGTAAAGCTCTAAAGGCTTTAAACGTTTTATTGATAAATTGTAAGAAAATACATTTAAAACCCAAAATTTTGTGTCAGTTATTTGATTCATTTGTTGGATCAATATTGTGTTATTCTTCTGAAATATGGGGTTTCACTAAGTCCAAGGAAGATGAACGTCTTCATTTAAAATTTTGTAAACGTCTTTTAAACGTTAGGTTAAGTACATGTACAGCGGGGTTTACGGTGAACTTGGACGTTATCCACTTTACATTACCCGATATAGTAGAATTGTAAAGTATTGGTGTAAAATTATTAATACTGACAATATCATTATACATAAATTATATCAACAAGGTGTAAATGATGTGCAAAAGGATGTAAAAATTGGGTTTCTCCCATCACAGAGTGGCCCGGGACTGTGTTCATTCGCATTAATGCAGTTCCTTCTGAAACAGCACAATGACATCGTAGAGTTCCACCGTGCAGAGAAAAGGTATATACATGTTAACATGAAATGTTGAACTCAATGTTATTATCAAATAGGATATGCGATTAATTTGTAGAATTTATCAAAGTACGTGATATATTCAAAAATAGTATTCACAGCAGTCCAACATGTTTGAACGTAATATTGACAACAGGTTGCTATTAATCAAACTCGTATTGTACAGTCAAAGAACGTACTACTGACAACAGACTGCTATTAAGCAAACTCGTATTGTAGAGTCGGAAATGCGCATGTAAACGTTTAAACTTTAACTCGATTTTGTTTGTATGTTAACTTTTTGCAGCTACTTAACTCTAAATTGAGATTTTCAAACTATATGCTTACACATATGGCAACAAAATCATATCTAATAAACTTCATATAAAATAATTATATACGATAACATAAAGCATACTAATTTTAAGATATTGTAAACAAATACGGAGCTTATAGTTTCATATTACATAGTATGTATTACTATCTAATGAAATGATGAAATAAAACGGGTCTTATACAAGGGACAACGTGTACATTTTTTCATCCGTATGAGGAAATGTTATTTTTCACATGGACTCGTCAGACATCGAATAAGGTCATGGTGAAATTCATCGCATATTAAACTGACGAAAGTTAAATTACAAATTATTAAAGCTTATTTCTTAAATATTATATGTAGAATGAAGAAAAAAGTTTATTTCCATTATATGTCCAGAAGGTTTAATACCCATGACAAATAGTCACATATATATGATTACAAATATGGCAACAAAATTGTATCTAATAAACTTTATATAAAATAATTATTTACGAGAATATAAAGCACATTAATTTTAAGATATTATAAACAAATATGCAAATTGGAGTTTCAGTCTTTGTTCGTTTATAGAATATATTATATTATATCGAAAATAAAAGTATGGTAATATTTATATTATAAGAATTAACATATAAGTCTTGCAATCTGAATTTGTAGGTAATAAGGTCAACCTAAACAAACATGTTACATTTAACACATTATATATTTGCTTGGTTAAATTTACAACAAAGTGGCTTTTTGGTTTTGGAGTTCATATTATTCATAACACACATTGTTGTACAAAATTCTGGTTCTAAGGTCAAAAGCTTTAGGTATAAATATTCCTAGAGTTTTGTATAACCCGTACATTATTATTATTATTCAAAGGTTCAGCAAGCTTTTTTTAAGTAAAGACTTGGAATAAAACATTTTATTATATAAATAACACTCGAACATAAAATGAAACTCATCATTTAGAATATTGCATATGCTATATTGTCTATAATTAACTGGTGTATTTACAGGTTTAGACCATTTACCGGTTTCAGTAGCAAGTCCATGAGATGAAACTCTTAATTTAATAAATCTATTTAATGTACTTAAAATGGCTGAAACATAAAGTCTGATACTTATCTATAAAATAGCTTTACTAGCATCGTTGAGTCTGCCAACAATTTTTTGTACAAATTGATCTTTAATTTTTTGTTTAACATAGCATATAATAAATCGACATTTTCATCACTTTGAAAAAGCCGAGCCTCATAAGTCCAATATTACAGAACAAGTATTTTAACAGTGAAAACCAATTTTTCTTATTAGGTTATTTTCATACTCGCTTTTCAATGTCCTTTTTCTTATTTGTCTTTAATAACTTAACCAAGTTTTGAAATATTAAATATCCTACCCATTTCTCCATAAAAAAACGTTCTATGTGCTTTTCTTTAATCACAATAAGCGCTTACAAAATTGTAATTGAATTATTTTTATTTTGTCTCCCTTAGTAAAACCCCTCACTTCACTCGCATAATAAGGATTGGCACTATAAACTTATCAAATAAATCTAACCTATGTTAAACCGGTATATCAGTGAACTTATATCAGTGTTTATCCAATGTAAAAATAGCTTTTAATGCCTGACCTCTAAGTTTACTCTGTGAATCTGCAAGAGAACCACCAACTGTAAAAGCAATACCCAATTAAACAAACTGTTTTACTATTTCTATTTCTTTAGTATTGTAATAAAATAAGAGATTTCTAGGTTATCGACCACCTTTTATAAAACTAATTATTTTAGTTTTCAGCATATTAACACTTATTTTCCATCTTTTCCAATACTCTGATAAAATATTTAAGCTTCTTTGTAACGCATCGCTGTTGTTAGCAAATATAACTATATCAACCGTAAACACTAAAACAATTTAAACACGTGTTTATGTATACTCTCGAGTCTATATTTTATAAAACCATCTTCAATATAGGTAAAAACATTGAAATTAGAAAGGGAGATAAACATTCACTCTGCCTAGCTCCCACCATGCATTCAAACGTATTACTAAGTTGGTTACATTGATTGACTCTTGATTTAACAGATAAATAAATTGATAGAATTATATCAAATGTTTTCCCTCGTATACCAAGTTTTATTGTTTTTGACTAAAGATTTCCCTTAAATAATCAATCTCGTTACTAACGTCAACAAGAGCGCAATATACTTGTAGTTGTTGATTGCTATTTAACATATGTTTCATGACCCCGTGTAATATAAAATGTTATTTATCCCCATATTGGATCTGCTTTGGCCTCGATATATACCGAATAATGTTCAGCCCAATTTGTAACTTATTATTTAAGATACGTGTAAAGAAGTTTTATTAAAGTTATTAATAACGTTATTACTTTGTTATTATTTTCGTTGTTAAGGCTCCAATTAAAAATGCAATCATATATTTTCTTGAACTCTGGTAAAAACCTTTAGGATTACATTTTTAATTATATTATATTGACCAAATTATTATTTAAACACTATTAATGTTTTCAGCGTTCCTTCTAGTATGCAAATCAGTATGAATGATGTGACCGTGTCAGATCTTGTAATATTTGACCGCACACATGATTTGCTTCCTTTGGTTCTCGCAAACTGCCAGTATTCCTTTGAGATCGGCAAAGGGACGTTGGTGGAGTATGACTTTGCTAACCTAGAAAAACAGATAATTGAGCGATACCTCTACACAAAACCGACATTTAGGTTCTCTAAAAAGGACCTTGAAGAAGTATGCTATACTTGCTAATATGCCAATTAAATTACACCTAAATTCAATATAAACTTTTCAAGAACAGATATGATTTTGTAAAAAGCTTTAGTTTTGGACTGCATAATTGTTCCATTAAAGACATATTGTAAACACAATCATCAATATATTTTATCAGACAATACTGTATATATCTAGTGAAAATAAATTTTATTGTGAAAAAAATTCAGTTTGGATTCATAATTATGATATTACAAATGATTGTTTACGTTTTTTTTTCAGGCTAAGGAAATGGTTTAACGATTTGATTCGACTAATTCGAGCACGTTCAAGTCATTACATAACTTGATACCAAAGGTAAAGTACAACTTTATTTGGAAAATCAGATTTAAACACAACACAGTAAATTTCTGGAAAAAAACTTTTTTTCCATTATGAACTTTAATATTATAAACTTTTTTTGATAATTATAACTATTATGATGTCAAAATCAAAATTTTAGCTCAAAAAGTTCGTAAAATACTGAGATTAATGGAATTAAAGTAATAAAAAAAACCAGTCCAATTGGAATTTTTATATTCCAATAGGCATTAGTTTCCAATGGGAAATTACGATTTCCAACCTGTCAATTCCAATTGGAAACACAAGTTTCCAGTTTCCAATTAGGAAGGCAAAGGGTCCAATTGGAAGATTCTATTTTTAGATCAAGTTTCCAATTGGAATGTAAAAAATCCAATTGGACGATTCTATTTATAGATAAAATATTTTGAGTATATGTGTGAGTGCTATGGACATCCGTTAGTATGTGAGTGCAGCGTAGGTGCTTGTGTAAGTGCTTTTGTGTGTCCGTCAGTGTGTGCGTGTGTAGGAGTAGTAGTAGTAGTAGTAATAATAGTAGTAGTAGTAGTAGTAGTAACAGTAGTACTAGTAGTAGTAGTAGTAGTAGTAGTGGTTGTAGTAGTAGTAGTAGTGGAGGTGGTGGTGGCAGCAGTAACAATGGTGGTGTAGTTGGTGTAAATAGTAGTAGTAGTAGTAGTAGTGGTTGTGGTGGTGGTGGTAGTTGTTGTAGTAGTAGAGTAGTAGTAGTAGTAGTAGTAGTAGTAGTAGTAGTAGTAGTAGTAGTAGTAGTAGAAGTAGTAGTTGTAGTAGAAGTAGTAGTAGTAGTTGTTGTTGTAGTAGTTGTAATAGTGGTGGTGGTGGTAGTAGAAATAGTAAAGGTAGTGGTGGTGGTGGTGCTAGTTGTAGTAGTAGTAGTGGTGATGTTGGTGGTGGTAGTAGTAGTATTAGTAGTAGTGGTGGTGCTATTATTATTATTATTATTATTATTATTATTAGTAGTAGTAGTAGTAGTAGTAGTAGTAGTAGTAGTAGTAGTAGTAGTAGAAGTAGTAGTTGTAGTAGAAGTAGTAGTAGTAGTTGTTGTTGTAGTAGTTGTAATAGTGGTGGTGGTGGTAGTAGAAATAGTAAAGGTAGTGGTGGTGGTGGTGTTAGTTGTAGTAGTAGTAGTGGTGATGTTGGTGGTGGTAGTAGTAGTATTAGTAGTAGTGGTGGTGCTATTATTATTATTATTATTATTATTATTATTAGTAGTAGTAGTAGTAGTAGTAGTAGTAGTAGTAGTAGTAGTAGTAGTAGTAGAAGTAGTAGTGGTGTTGTTGGAGGTGGTGGTAGTAGTTATAATAGTAGTAGTGATGGTTTATGCAGTGGTATTAATAGTAGTAGAAGTGGTGGTGGTTGTTGCAGTAGTATTAGTAGCAGTAGTAGTAATAGTAGCAGCAGTAGTAGTGGTAGTACTCGTAGTAGTACAAGAAGTAGTAGTAGTAGTAGTAGTAGAAGCAGTAGTGATGGTGGTAGTTGTAATAGAAGTGGTGGTGGTGGTGGTGTGTTAGTAACAGTAGCATTAGTAGTGGTGGTGGTGGTGGTGGTGGTGATGGTAGTAATAGTAGTAGTAACAGTAGTAGTAGTAGTAGCAGTAGTAGTAATAGTAGTGGTTGTAATAGTACTAATGGTGGTGGTGTTTGTGGTACTAGGTGTAGTAGTAGTAGTAGTAGTAGTAGTGGTATAGGTGGTGGTGTAGTTGGTGGTGTTAGTAGTAGTTGTGATGGTAGTAATAGTAGTAAATAGTAGTAATAGTTGTAGTAGTGGTGGTGATGGTAGTGGTAGTATTTGTAGTAGTGGTTGTGGTAGTAGTAGTAGTAGTAGTAGTAGTAGTATAGTAGTAGTGGTGGTAGTAGTAGTAGTAGAAGTAGTAATAGTAGTAGTAGTGGTGTTGGTGGTGGTGGTGGTGGTGACGGTGGCGGTGGTGGCAGTGGTAGTGGAAGTGGTATTAGTATTAGTAGTATTAGTAGTAATAGTAGTAGCAGTAGTAGCAGTAGTAGTGCTTTTAGTAGTAGTATTATTGGAGTTGGTGGTGGTAGTAGTAACAGTGGTGGTGTAGTTGTTTGTGATGTAAGTAGTAGTAGTAGTTGGGTGCAGTTGGTGGTGTTAGTCGTAGAAGAAGTAGTGGTTGTGGTGATGGTGGTGGTAGTAGTAGTAGTAGTAGTAGAAGTAGTAGTAGTAGTAGTGGAGGTGATGTGGTGGTGGAAGTAGTAGTAGTAGTACTAGTAGTAGTAGTAGTAATAGTGGTGATGTTAATAGTAGTAGTAATGGTGGTGGTGGTAGTAGTAGTATTAGTAGTAGTAAAAGTAATGGTGGTGGTGTGGTGGTGGTGATGATGGTGGTGGTAGTTGTAGTAGTAGTAGTTATAGTAATAGTAGTAGTAGAGGTAGTAGTCGTAGTTGCTCTAGTGGTAGTAATAGTGGTTGTGGTGGAGGTGGTAGTAGTTGTATTAGTAATAGTAGTAGTAGTAGTAGTAGTAGTAGTAGTAGTAGAAGTAGTAGTAGTAGTAGTGGTAGTAGTAGTAGAAGTAGTATTTGAAGTAGTTGTAGTGGTGATAGTAGTAATAATAGTGGTGATGGCGGTGGCAGTAGTAGTATTATTAGTGGTGGTGGTGGTGGCAGTTGTGGTGGTGGTAGTGGCAGTGTTAATGGAAGTGGTAGTAGTGGTAGTAGTAGTAGTAGTTACTATTGTAGTAGTAATAGTGTTTGTGGTAGTGGTGGTAGAAGTAGTAGTAGTAGTAGTATTAGTAGTAGTAGTGGTAGTAGTATTTGAAGTAGTAGTAGTAATAGTAGTAGTAGTAGTAGTAGTAGTAGTAGTAGTAGTAGTAGTAGTAGTAGTATTTGAAGTAGTAGTAGTGGTGGTAGTAGTAATAATAATGGTGATGGTGGTGGCAGTAGTATTAGTAGTAGTAGTGGTGGTGGTGTTAGTAGCAGTAATGCTTATGTTAGTAGTAGTGGTCGTGGTGTATGTGGTTGTGTTAGTACTGCTAGCTGTACTAGTAGTAATAGTAGTAATGTCGGTGGTGGTGGTAATTGTAGCAGTAGTAGTAGTAGTATCAGTAGTGGTGGTGGTAGTTGTAGTAGTAGTGGTGGTGTGTTAGTAATAGTAGTAGTAGTAGTAGTGGTGGCGGTGGTTGTGGTGGTAGTAGTAGTAATAGTAGTAGTAGTAGTAGTAATAGTAGTAGTAGGAGTGGTTGTAGTAGTACTAATGGTTGTGGTTGTTGTGGTACTAATTGTAGTTGTAGTAGTGGTAGTGGTGGTGTTAGTTATAGAAGTAGTAGTAGTTATGATTGTTGTAGTAGTAATTAGTAGTAATAGTTGTAGTGGTGGTTGTTGTGATGGTGGTGGTGGTGGTGGTGATGGAAGTAGTAGTAGTAGTATTAGTAATAGTGGTGGTAGTAGTAGTATAGTAGTAGTGTGGTAGTAGTAGTACTAGTAGTAGTAGTAGTGGTAGTAGTAGTCGTAGTGGTAATGGTGGTGGTGGTTATGGTGATAGTGGTGGTAGTTGTAGAAGTAATAGTACCAGTAGTGATGTTGGTAGTTGTAGTAGTAGTGGTGGTGGTGGAGGTGTTTATAGTTAGTGTAATAGTAGTAGTAGTAGAAGTAGTAGTGGTGTTGTTGGTGGTGGTGTTAGTAGTTATAATAGTAGTAATGATGGTTTATGCAGTGGTATTAATAGTAGTAGAAGTGGTGGTGGTTGTTGCAGTAGTATGAGTAGCAGTAGTAGTAATAGTAGCAGCAGTAGTAGTGGTAGTACTAGTAGTAGTACAAGAAGTAGTAGTAGTAGTAGTAGTAGAAGCAGTAGTTATGGTGGTAGTTGTAATAGTAGTGGTGATGGTGGTGGTGTGTTAGTAACAGTAGCATTAGTAGTGGTGGTGGTGATGGTAGTAATAGTAGTAGTAGCAGTAGTAGTAGTAGTAGCAGTAGTAGTAATAGTAGTGGTTGTAATAGTACTAATTGTGGTGGTGTTTGTGGTACTAGATGTAGTAGTAGTAGTAGTAGTAGTAGTAGTAGTAGTGGTATAGGTTGTAGTGTAGTTGGTGGTGTTAGTAGTAGTTGTGATGGTAGTAATAATAGTAAATATTAGTAATAGTTGTAGTGGTGGTGGTGATGGTAGTGGTAGTATTTGTAGTGGTGGTTGTGGTAGTAGGAGTAGTAGTAGTAGTATAGTATTAGTGGTGGTAGTAGAAGTAGTAGTAGTAGTAGTAGTAGTAGTAGTAGTAGTAGTAGTAGTAGTAGTATTTATAGTAATAGTAGTAGTAGAGGTAGTAGTCGTAGTTGCTCTAGTGGTAGTAATAGTGGTTGTGGTGGAGGTGGTAGTAGTTGTATTAGTAGTAGTAGAAGTAGTAGTAGTAGAAGTAGTAGTAGTAGTAGAAGTAGTATTTGAAGTAGTAGTAGTGGTGATAGTAGTAATAATAGTGGTGATGGCGGTGGCAGTAGTAGTATTAGTAGTGGTGGTGGTGGTGTCAGTTGTGGTGGTGGTAGTAGCAGAGTTAATGGAAGTGGTAGTAGTGGTAGTAGTAGTAGTAGTTACTATAGTAGAAGTAATAGTGGTTGTGGTAGTGGTGGTAGAAGTGGTAGTAGTAGTAGTAGTAGTAGTAGTAGTAGTAGTAGTAGTAGTAGTAGTAGTAGTAGTAGTAGTTGTAATAGTAGTAGTAGTAGTAGTAGTAGTAGTAGTATTTGAAGTAGTAGTAGTAGTAGTAGTAGTAGTAGTAGTAGTAGTATTTGAAGTAGTAGTAGTGGTGGTAGTAGTAATTATAGTGGTGATGGTGGTGGCAGTAGTATTAGTAGTAGTAGTGGTGGTGGTGTTAGTAGCAGTAATGCTAATGTTAGTGGTAGTGGTCGTGGTGTATGTGGTTATGTTAGTACTGCTAGTTGTAGTAGTAGTAATAGTAGTAATGGCGGTGGTAGTGGTAATTGTAGCAGTAGTAGTAGTATTATCAGTAGTGGTGGTGGTAGTTGTAGTAGTAGTGGTGGTGTGTTAGTAATAGTAGTAGTAGTGGTGGCGGTGGTTGTGGTGGTAGTAGAAGTAGTAATAGTAGTAGTAGTAGTAGTAGTAGTAGTTGTAGTAGGAGTTGTTGTAGTAGTACTAATGGTTGTGGTGGTTGTGGTACTAATTGTAGTTGTAGTAGTGGTAGTGGTGGTGTTAGTAATAGAAGTAGTAGTAGTTATGATTGTAGTAGTAGTAATTAGTATTAATAGTTGTAGTGGTGGTTGTTGTGGTGGTGGTGGTGGTTGTGGTGATGGAAGTAGTAGTAGTAGTAGTAGTAGTAGTAGTAGTAGTAGTGGTGGGTGTAGTAGTAGTATAGTAGTAGTGTGGTAGTAGTAGTACTGGTAGTAGTAGAAGTGGTAGTAGTAGTCGTAGTGGTAATGGTGGTTGTGGTTGTGGTGGTAGTGGTGGTGGTAGTAGTAGTAGTAGTAGTAGTAGTAGTAGTAGTAGTAGTAGTAGTAGTAAAAGTAATAGTACCAGTAGTGATGTTGGTGGTTGTAGTAGTAGTGATGGTGGTGGAGGTGTTTATAGTTAGTGTAATAGTAGTAGTAACAGTTGTAGTAATAGTAGTAGTAGAAGAAGAAGTTATTTTAGTAGAAGCATTAGCAGTATTGGTTGCAGTAGTAGTAATAACAATAGTAAGTAGTAGTAGTAGTAGAATGTGTTGTAAATATATGTAGTTTAGTAGAAGTAGTCGTGGTGGTAACAGAAATAGTGGTACTTGTAATTAAATCTAAAGTCCTTGAAATGTTTTGACTCAAATTAAACACCTCTATAAAAATATGTTTTCTTTCATTGCCCCAAAATATTATAAATACCTACCTTTTAATAAAAATGGCGAAAGTGTTAATGAGCAACACAGTTTTTATACGATTACATGCCGGAACAGTATGTTTAAAAAAACTTTGGACACTATGGCGTCACACAGCGTGAGCCAATCAGTGACAGTGTGTTATTGCACTCGTCACAGGCTATGGGGCAATGTGGGATAACAGAAGGTAGTATCGATGTCCAATATGTAATTTAAGAAAATCCACTTTATACATCACTGATGGGCAAATTAAATACTTGAGAACAGATAATAAAATGGAAATAATATATTAAAAAACGTACGTCTTTAATAAATTACGAATCATATCATATAATCAGAATATGTGCCAAACTATGCTATGAAACTTTAAAACTTACGCAAAATTGTATAAATAAGGTTCAGGATATCGGTTAAAGTACATATATTTAAAGTGCAACGATAAAATACATTTTATAATCTAGATATACTATTTTACTGGTATATAATTTATGACCACAGCTGTAAAGATTGCTTTTATACTGGAACGGGTAAACTCGATTTGCGACATTGTCGTATACATCCCTTTAAATTGCTATCGCCCCAGGGACATTGATGTATACTGTTAATAAAAATACACATATATCCATAATCAAGTTATCATTTACGAGGATGCTCTTAAAATCTGATAGTGCTTGTGAAAAACTATAAAAAGGACGAAAATACTTTAAATATATTTCATAAAAAAACTATACTCAAGAATAAAGACAATTTGTAATTAACTTGCGCAGAAATAAAATTCGTTATTAAATGTGATTAGTTCTAGTCTGGTCGACCCGGTGTCAGTATAATGTGACTGAAAGAGTTTCATGCCATGTGTGGCAGCGCTTAAAAAAGTGTCTTAAAGTAATTTAGAATATATGGAAGAAGGACAAAACCCCCTACGGACAAAACCCCCTACACTGTTTTTAATAGAGTGGACAAAACCCCCTACAAAAATTCATCAGAGTGGACAAGACCTCCCGCACTTCTTTTTACAGAGTGGACAAAACCCCCTACATCATTTTTTCTTAGTGGACAAAACCCTCTAAATATTTTTAATAGAGTGGACAAAACCCACTACAACAATTTATCAGAGTGGACAAAAAACCCTACATTTTTTAGTATTCAATAAACAAGAAACAATGTCAAAGCAAACAATTGTATTTATAGCACATGGTGTATTATTTTCTTTTATTCCTTAAATAAAACATTTCAGTTATAATATGCATTACAGAAACATGAAAATGTGATATAGAATGTAGCACATATCAACAGACCATTATATCAAAAAACAGTGTAGGGGGGTTTGTCTGTAGGGGTTTTTGTCCTACATTCACCATCGCGATATGAAATTTTTTGTTCAAAGTGACGCTTAACTCTAAACAACATTTATCGATCCAGTATATATGTAGTTTATAAAATAACTCATTTTACCCCGTTAATGAAACCCTCACACATAAACAAATTATTTGTACCAAATTTATCAATCAGAATTACAAAAAAAATATAGCATACAACAGGTCCTAAAACATGTCTAATTGTGTGACTTATGGGGATGAATGGGATAAAAATAACATACCACATGCTATGAACATATCTTGGGGCCATATTTTATTGTTAACGCTCTCACAGCAGGAGGTTTAGTTAATAGAACATGTGACAGTTTATATCGGTGGGTTAATTACAAATGGTATGTCCATGTATATATTAAACAACTATATTCTCTTGAACTGTTAATTAACATGCAAACATTCTTTGATTCTTTAAATCGTGAATGAAAAGTTCATCCCAAAAACTACAATTAATTAATTTCGCCTTTGATTTGTTATTTTTAGTTTATTTTAGTTGACGTGATATCGATATAAATAATACAGTTTAACCAAATAGAATAGTAACAGAACATGAAATTTTCTTTCTTAATTATGGTAAATCATCATCGTCATCATCATCATCATCACCATCATCATCATCATCATCACCATCATCATCATCATCATCATCATCATCATCATCATCATCATCATCATCATCATCATCATCATCATCATCATCATCATCATCATCATCATTATTATCACCACCACAACCACCACCACCACCACCACGATCTCTCTCTCTTTCTCTCTCTCTCTCTCTCTCTCTCTCTCTCTCTCTCTCTCTCTCTCTTTCTCTCTCTCTCTCTCATATAATCAACCATATGACGTGTGATGACATATTTAGAGGTACTTCTTATATATATGGGATTACAGAAAGAAGTATAAAATATTATATAATAATGCATATGCTCCTCACTTACATACATTTACCATGGGAACAATATTCTTTACAATATTACAAGATACGATTGATATCATAGCAAACGTCCATACTTTAAACATATTGTTTATGCAATAAACCATCAAAATATATATCATTTATGTACACTCTATCCCAACACCCCGTGGAGAATTGCCCTTAGGACATTTGCCGCTTCCCTTTAATTCCCAAATATACAAATTGTCAGTTAATCAGTAATTATCAGCCATCATTTACTACAACGGATTGAAAAGCTTAAATGAACAATTTACATCAATTGCAATAGGATTAAAATCATTTATAAATTAGAAATTAAAAAAAATATAATTAAAATAACAAGTTTCAAGTTTCAATTCTATTTAAATATGCACTCAAACTGTAATTTATTAAGAAACTGAAATTATATCTTGGGCACTTTCGCACCAATTTAGAAAATTATTTAAAAAACAAGTATCACATTTGATCATATATGCTAGACAGAAAACACTAAAGAGAAAATACAGATTACACTATAGTAGGTATCCTCCAGGAGAAACCAAATGTGACCGATGCATTATTTGTCACACCTCACTCACCTGTTAATTGCTCATTGATTAGTTAGAACCAGATGTACAAACTAATTAAAACATGTGTACTTATTGGCAGCATTTATCAAATGAAAACATGGTTTCTGTCTTAATCCTGAAGGCTGCGATTTATTGTTATAATATATGTAATTCGATGTCGTTACGCGAAACGTCTGCATAAACACCAGTGTTTGAGAAAAAGTTATACAGAAATATTTTATAAAACTATCGATTCTTTTTTTTTTATAATAACAGTTATTTATTCCTTCTTAAGAAGTCTTATGCATAATAACATCCTTTTTAATTCCTAATAATTAATAAAATACATAAAAATATAAATACTAATACCATAGAATTGTTGTGTTTTTTTTGGACAAATTTTAAGCAATTCTATGTGCGTGTACGTATTAACCCCATAAAACAATTTAAATTGCTTTATAACTTCATGAACAGACAAGAAAAAGAAATAAAGATAATAAATGTCCCCGATTATCTCCCCGGATGGGCGTCATAATAACGATATAAATTACCGTGCGTTAATCTGGAATATGGACAATCACGAGAAATCCCGAAAGTTGCCAATGTTTGCCGACTTGTAAAAAAAAGTGTAATAAGGACCAAAGAGATAAACTCTTATCTTAATATAAATAATATCATTGCAAAACTTAATACAATATCTTTATATCTTTATGCTGATAAGTACAAATTTGGAATAATGTGGTTGAAATATGGTGTCGGAGATAATATATCCAGTTTCTAAAAAAAAATTCTTCAATTTGTAAAGAACATGATATAGAGAAGCTGGGTGATTGTCATGAATCTTAAAAAGGATCAAAAATTAATTAATCTAAAATTATGAAAAAATAATCAGCTTGTGGAGGACATTTTAAACAACGTTTTGTGATAAGTACAAATTTGATATTTTAAACGGTTATTGATTGATGACGATTTAAATAAAATCGTCCTTCTTTGTTTATAGTAAAAATATTATTGGATTTTCACGCGACACAGATATAGAAAGTTGGGTATGTATATTTATACGTGACACTAGATTTTCTCACTTGATATACAACATCCTTACTTGACTATAGAGTTTTCACAATGTGCACTAGATTTTGTAATCTATATATACTCAATAACCTTACACGGCATTCAATTTCCCTATTTAACACTATATTTTCATACGTGACACTAGATTTGCTCACACAATACAGAACATCCTTACTTGACTATAAATTTTTCTTACTAGGCACTAGATTTTCTAATCTATCTATACTCAATATCCTTACACAATATTCAAATTCTTTATTTGACACTTTATTTTCATACTGGGCACTAAATTTCCTAATCTATAAATACACAACATCCTTACACAAGATTCAAATTCCTTATTTGACTCTATATGTTCACACGTGACACTAGATTTTCTCGCTCAATACACAACATCCTTACTTGACTGTAGATTTTTCTTACTGGGTACTAGATTTTATAATCTATATTTACTCAACATTCGCACATGGAATTTAAATTAAGTATTTCACCTTATATTTTCATATGCGACACTACATTTTCTCACTTGATACACAACATCCTTACTTGACTATAGATTTTTCTTACTGGGCACTAGATTTTTTTATCTATATTTACTCAACATTCTTACACAACATTCAAATTTCTAATTTGAAACTATATTTTTATACGTGACACTACATTTTCTCACTCGATACACAACGTCCTTACTTGACTATACATTTTTCTTACTGGGCACTAGATTTTCTAACTTGACTTTCAAATTCCTTATTTGACACTAGATTTTCATAAGCAACACCAAATTTTCTCACTCAATACACAACATACTTACTCAACTGTATATTTTTCTTACTGAGCACTAAATTTTCTAATCTGTATTTACTCAACATCCTTAAAAAATATTCAAATTCTTTAATTTACACTATATTTTCATACGTGACACTAGATTGTCTCACTTGATACACAACATCCTTACTTGACTATAAATTTTTCATTATGGGCACTAGATTTTGTAATCTATATATACTCAATAACTTTACACGACATTCAATTTCCTTATTTAACACTATATTTTCATACGTGACACTAGATTTGCTCACACAATTCAGAACATCCTTACTTGACTATAGATATTTCTGACTGGCACTAGATTTTCTAATCTATATACACTCAACATCCTTACAAAACATTCAAATTTCTTATTTAACACTATATTTTCATACACGACACTAGATTTTCTCACTTGATACACAAAATCCATACATGACTATAAATTTTTATTACTAGGAACTATATTTTCTTATCTATCTATACTCAATATCCTTACACAATATTCAAATTCTTTATTTGACACTTTATTTATATACTTGACACTAGATGTTCTAATCTATACATACTCAACATCCTTACACAACATTTAAATTCCTTATTTGACACTTTATTTTCATAAGCGACACCAAATTTTCTAATTTGATACAAAACATCCTTACTCGACTATATATTTTTCTTACTGCGCATTAAATTTTCTAATCTATATATACTCAACATCATAACACAAGATTCAAATTCCTTATTTGACACTATATTTTCATGCGCGACTCTAGATTTACTCACTCTATACACATCCTTACTCGACTATATATTTTTTATTACTGAGCACTAAATTTTTTTATCTATATAATTATACTCAGCATCCTTACACAAGATTCAAATTCCTTATTTGACGCTATATGTTCATATGCCACACTAGATTTTCTCCCTCGATACACAACATCCTTACTTGACTATAGATTTTTCTTAATGGTCACTAGATTTTCTAATCTATATTTACTCAACATTATTACAAGACAATCAAATTTATTATTTATCACTATATTGTCATACGCCACACTAAATTTTTTTTTTCAAAACACAACACCCTTACTTGACTATAGATTTTTCTTACTGGTCACTAAATTTTCTAATCTATATTTACTCAACATTCTTACACAGCATTAAATTTCTTATTTCACACAATATATTTTTTATACGCGACACTCACATTTTCTAATCTATATGTACTCAACATCATTACACAAGATTCAAATTCCTTATTTGAAACTATATTTTCATGCGCAACTCTAGATTTACTCACTCTATACACATCCTTACTCGACTATATATTTTTCTTACTGTGCACTATATTTTCTAATCTGTATATACTCAACATACTTACAGAACATTCAATTTCCTTGATTGACACTATATTTTCATACACAACAGTAGATTTTCTCACTGAATACACAACATATTTACTCATCACTAGATTTTTATTACTGGGGACTAGATTTTTATTATCTATATATACTCAATATTTTAGTTGACATATGATTTTCTTACACCACACTTAATTTCAAACTTAAAATTAAAAAAGTTATGAATTTCTGAAAAGTGAATCTGTAAATATGACGTCACGCATTGAAGGAGTAAAATTAAACACAAATTACTCATCAAAAGCACTCGTAAATTCCTTCAGCCTGTTAATCTTTATTTTAAAAATGTTTTCAAATTCCCCATTGTTCATTCATTATAGAAAATTAATATAACTATTAAAAATCATAAGGATTTGTATGTTGTCAAATTAACGACTAGAAATTTCGAAAGCGAGGCAAAATATTGTTTAACAAATACCTAGATTTAATCTCTTATATTTTCCTCAAAATACAATGAAAAAAAATGTCTTTATATGTTGTTGAATGATATATTAATCTTGCATTTTTAAATGTCATAAAATAAAATAATTAACATTGTTTATTTAGGGTCCATATCTTTTGAACTGTACATGCGTAGAAGCAATGGCGGCGAAATGTTGGTTTTCGGAAATGGATACATTTTGGAGGAACATTAATTTTTTTTATCAATTTAAGCTGATTAAGATAACTTTAAAAGTATCGGCGATTGAAAATATAGTATACCAAATGGTTATTGTGAAGAATTCATATTAGTATTTTTGATATATTTCGTGAATTCAGATGTTGAAAAGAACCATTTGATGCCGAAAAATATACATTGCTCGGAAATGAGTAAATTGTGGATGATTTCTTTTCTAATAAAACTTAATATATTGGTAACTTTGACAACATGATTAATTAAACATGTATTATATCAAATGAGTTTTGTCAGGTTTTCTTGTTTCTTTCTTGAGTATCTTTCGAGAATTAAGGTTTCAAAAAAAAAACGCATTGAGGATAAAACCGCACATTTTGTCAATATTGATCGAGTTTGAAAGTGATTTTAAACATTTTATTGGACGAACTATTTCTTCTAACCTTTACCAATTTAAAGTTTAGATATTATCAAACAAATTATTTAAATATCAATACATAACTTAAAGTACCACCAGATAAAAAAAAACATTAGTTACACCCATAAAGCGTTGACTTTCCGTAGTGCGTGTGAATATAACGTGACACCGGCACTTTCCAATTAAATAACACCGATAACAATATTGGAACCTCCAATTGGAAAACCTCGGTTTCAATGGGCCAATTCTAAAAATAGATTTCCGATTCCAATTTGGAATTTACAGGTTGAAAATTAGAAATTCCAATAGGAAATTTATCTTTCCAACTTGGACGAAACGACTTTTCGGTTGGAAAGCATGCATTTTCTGGGTTTTTAAATTATAATTGTGATATAAATCGGCAATTTATAATGCTTTTGGTTACCTTTTCGTGATCGCACAGTCGTACTCTTCAAACTGTGATACTTTGTCAATAAAAATTACGAAAGAATGCATCAATCCATTTACGTAATTATTATTGTCATTGAAGTGGTTAAGAACATGGTCTCGATTTAATTATTGCATGTAAGATTCCATTAGTAATAATACTAACACGATCATATGGTTTATTATAATATACATGTAAACTCATGTTTTTTTTATAAAAAAAACACTTTTCTGTCTTTTAATACCCTAAATGGGTTAAACATTATGACCTGCAAAACTCACATATGGTATATGCAACGTAGGCTATACAGTTTTGACACTGCCATTGTTATAAGCAGAAACAATAACAAGAATGATGGATGCAGAGCATTAAATATATGCGCCAACAGTGGATATCGCCTTGGTACAGAAATGGAAACTTTAGTCTACTTTGCCATCCTCCAGCAAACATACATATTTAATTAAACGAGGCGATGTAAATGAAAAATAGTTCCGCTATACGTGTGATAAACGTGACAAACGTGGCAGCATCCACATAAATGTTACCAAATGTGTAAGGAAAGACTCGTCATCATTCAGTCCCCATTATTTACTGTCCTCGCACCACAGGAGGAGAGCGTGACGATTTACCGTAAAATATTCAACTACGAGATCTGAACAACGATGTATGGATGTAATCATCTCATTTTGATAATATTTATTTTGTTAAATTGGTCTATATGTATAGTTATGTGAATTATGTTACAGGAACGTATTGAAGAAACGACCAAACATCAGATAGCGCTAGACTTCAGGTACCTTACAGAAATTAGCCGAACAATTGACAATCTGAACATAGCAATTAATTTCCTAAAATCGTTAGGAGCCAATGATAATAAAATGTTGCTCGTATCTTTCATGGAAGATGTCTTGAAACTTCAAAATCCATTACTGAGTGTTAGAGTAAGTTACTTTTCCTAGATGCTTACGAGGCTAGGAAGAATCTATAACTAAATATTTGAAAGTGGTATTTTATCCATATTATTTTATCACTGAAAGTGTAATTTCATTTCCATTTTTCTGTTAAATCTAGTAAATAGTTTGGATATAATGATTGATTGATTGATTGAATATTATTTTTTATGCCATCGAGGGCTAACAGACGATCAGTTAACCTAACCACTGTTTCCCGGGATTAACCAGTACACGAGCACACCCCATCTCCGCAAGTAACTGATAACTCTCCCACTCGAATCAGCAGTGAGAGACGAATGATAATGAGACACAATGTCGTATACCAATCATCACGGAGACTGTTGTCGGGCGGGGATTCGAACTCACGGCCCCTGGATTGATTGTCAGACGCGTAAAGTTTGGATATAGAATTGTATGATTAAGAGTGTTGCTTCAATGGAATGGTAACGAGTATTCAATGTAATATTCATAAAAACATAAATAGAAAAAAGTCGCAGTGATTTTATTTATTACTCATATCTCAAGAGCCATCTTAAGGATCACAATATAGTGTTAAATGCAAAGGCAGCGGGATATATATAAATACGCACTTCATAGAACATATTATTTATTGAAAATTACGTGTCGTATTGTCCAAGCCTAACGAGTTCAAACTATAACTTTGACATGTGTATGTTCCTACATCAAGTTATTCAATATTGAACTTACTAGTATTATAGAGCCAAATCTTGCAAAGAAATGAAAACACTGATGCTCTTATATATTCTGGTTACGTATACGTCTTACTACACAGTTGCGCCCCTTTTGTCACACGGTAAAATAATTATGACGCTTGAAAAGGTACTATGTAAGTTGGTTTGAAATGTTTTCGAAATGGTTCATATTGGTTGTGATTTCTTGCTGCAGATATGTTGAGCAAATGCTGACATAGCATATATTGCAACAAGACATCACAGGTGTTAAAAAGTGATTTTATAGGATTATAACAGATGCATAATTAAAATTATGAGCATTTGAGGACTTCTTTTTTTATAAAAAATCTTAGGGAGCGCGAGATGTGGTGCATGCAAGTTTCATTACCCTTTGTGAACAACCAAACTAAGTGTGGTGCATGTTTCATTACCCTTTGTGAACAACCAAACCAGATGTAGTGCATGTTTCATTACCCTTTGTGAACAATCAAACCAAGTGTGGTGCATGTTGCATTTACTTTCTAAATATTAAAGTATCAAATATTTATGAAAATTGACTTAGAGTGTGTAATGCTTTGAACGACTGAAATATACTTATTTGCTTTTATATTCAGATATTATCTAGTATAATATATACATTAATTATAAATTGATTTGTCATAATATATTGTAATCGATGCAATTGGTTTATTTAAAAAATGTATGTAAAGTAGTTTTTTTCAATTGTTGTGTTAATAACGTCTTTCAGTGTAGTTGAATATACGTTACATTGGATGGATTTAAGTTATTTTTAACTCACGTCCATCATTACTTTATAGATGATGTACGGAAATAATGTTTAAACCACCTCGACGTGTATATACGTGTCATTTTACCATTTACGAGTGTGCGGTTGAGAGAATCACCTGATTGCATAGCATTGTCTCTCTTACTCTATATACATGTAACATTGCGTTTAGCTATTTCATAATGTTATTTAATTATTAGCCGGATACGTTACGATATATTATTTGCGAATGAGTCATGTTCTTTAAATGTAGTCAATCGTTTAAGGCATCACAAACGTGCAGTCTTCAACATTCAAGGTCACTATGGCTTCTGTTAACACGCAGAAAGGCAATGGAACATGTGTCTCATGGACAGCCCATCACAGTAAGACATTGTGGTACTAACTTCCAGATACAAACCTATGCAATACTGTTATAAATGTCTTAAATGGGTAATGTAATGTAATATTGTTCATATTGTTCTTCACTTCAGGCATGTAAAGTATTTGAAAGTAGAGTATAATTACACAAGTGTTTATATCCCCATGTTATCATAATGCAAATGATTTACATGTTAATATGACAATGCATATATACTACAGGTCAGTACGATAACAGTCACTTGTATATTTACATGGGTCTCTATGATAAATAAATGAAACAACGTGGACAAGTCTAACACGTCTTTTCCGCTGATAATATTTTTTGTATATGTCCATATTGAGGACCAGAAAGCCAAATGCTTGAGGCTCCGAAGATGAAAGGTCAAACTTAGTTTGAAACACTAACAACACTTCACTTTTATCAAATCTTAAAAAGATTGAAAGAAAGTATTGTACTATCAATGTTATAAAGTAGATGCATATGTTTTGATTTGAAACAAAAAATGGCGACAACTATTGTACCTGTAATTTTTACGGAGGCCACCGATGCCTCATTATCACATAATATTGTAATATTTCATAATTTCATAATTTGTAATTCAGACTTTCTATTATTGTTCAAATTATGTATCCAAAGCTTATGCAGTGAAAATTATTTAAATACAAACTATCTTATAAAGGTGGTATAAAGATGGCATTGCTAAAGACGGTATATTTGGACCAATAGACAAGCAAACTGAAGACATGTTGACTGATTGTTTCAAGTCCATATCGTTAGAAAGCTTGGATTCGCTATCGGAAGTAATATTTGAATGCATTGTCATGCGTCTATCTGTTCATGAAAACACTGATGATGATGACTACGTCGATATCAGTCAGCACAGGTATGTATTTTTAGATAATCAACTTTCTTATACTTCCTATACGTAAACAACAAAAACTGGAGTTTTCTTTTTCAACAAAACGATCGAACTCGGCAATTTAATGGATTGCAATTCATTTTATGAATGTAAATATTGCACATTTCTTTTTTATCACTTATCTTAGATGCATGTCTAATACTGTAAAATGAATATTTTATGTTATCCACAACGTCTTTTACAATTCCTTTCATTGATGACTTAAACTATATTTAATAACGAAAAATTTCCATATAATAATAACAATACATTTATTTGAATATTTCCATACCAGAAACTTCAGAATAGCCCCCTGCCCCCCCCCCCCCTCACCCCCCTTGTTCCTATGCAACTGTAACTCTGTTTTATAATTCATCTAGCCTGAAAGAAACGATTGAATTTGACGACAGTCTAAATATCGATGAAATGCCTCACGTTAAGGCAGTTCTGGACCAACTAGCCAGTAATCCGTTCCCCGACCATATCACTTGTTCACAAAGTGGAATGACCTGCATGATTGCTTTCCGTATCATCAACGATCGAAAAAAAGGTGGAGCAAAATATAAATAAATCATAAATAGCTGCAGTCGATTGTACATCACAGTGGTATCGGTAGTCCATATATGGGGTGTAAACTAGACATGTGTCTAAAACGTGTTTCAGAAATAGACAGAGGTTATTAAAAATCATTGACAAACTATTTTAAATACAGATTTTGTAAATAAAAATGTATCGCGTGAATATAATATTATTTTATCATTATAATGATTTAATTCGTACATTTTTAGTAATAATTTACAATTAATAAAACACAACCATATGTATTATGTATGAATTGATAATTTTGGCTCTATTCATACTCAAACTGTGTGGTGTATCTGTGTTTTCGGTCGATGTTTCCTTCAGATTGTCAAGCATGTATGTTACTAAATATGTTCACTCATCCGCTATCGTTATGTGAAAATTACCCATATTTGTTTTGTTTATTTTTCTTGAAACACTTTCTATGATTCTATGTGTAATGAATCAAAGTTTAATTAAGTAGAATTTACTCGTATTTTACATTTTATTTCTGATTTTCTTACATCTGTATCTACTTTTAAAGTTTTAGATAAGGTTAAATAGTTATACAAACAGTGATGAAAAAATTGTGTATTGCATAATTGCAATAGAACCAAATGAATGTTATAGAAATTCAAATCATATTAAGTAAAGCGAAAATATAAGTTTAATAATACAGTTGAAACAACTTTGCCAAAATGAAAACCATAAATACATTTTTTGTAAAAAATAAAATATTTTTCTATAAACATACCCTCTTTCTATAACTTCTATAAATATGCATGTACAAATTAAAATATTAGTATCTGTGGTTCTTTTTTAAATATATTTTAATATTTTAATGTTTAGTTTTGTATTTAATATCAACGATCAGTGATGAATGATGATGTTTTTAAACGTGTACCTTCCTAATCAATTTAGAGCTTGTTGATGTTGATTTATATAGACTAAATATAATATTCCGAGATACTCGTCTCAAATCGAAATACGACCCATCGAGGTTTGAGCGTGTGCACGTTATGAAAGCTATATAAACTTTCAAATAATTAACTTTATATTATATATATGCACACAGGTACACATGCTGCTGTTTAAATAGTTTTACGATGTGTTGGTATTGCTGATTAGCTTGCCATTTAAAGTTTGTATTCTTTTTAAAAAAAAAATTGTTGGAAAGAACCGTAGCAGTGCTGAACGGTCAATCCCTTTCTTGTAACATTATCTATCTAAAGTTATATCCTGCTGTGTGATTTACACCATTTTTACATGATAGATGAATATTTTTATCATTTGTAAAGTTTTAATTTTAAACTTTTATTATAATTTTGTTAGACGCATGTATGCAAAGAAATGCTAGTACTGCTGAGTGGCCAATGCCTTGCCGGTAAGTTTAGTTATCTATAGTTATTATCCAGCTGTGTGATTTTTATATTTCTTGTATGATAGATGCATCTTTTTTTTTCTTTGTAAATATAAACTTTTTTAAAAAGTATTAAGCTTTTAATCGATACAATTATTTCAATAAGCTGCCAGTAGTGCAAAGTGGATTTCCCCTTTCATGTGTGTTTAGTTATCTATAGGTATATCATACAAGATGACAGGCCGTTATTAGTGGCTAGAACTAAACACAAACATCGAATTGATAATTGCTGACAGTTTAACAGTTAGCAGCTTGTTTATTTTATTACTTTTATTGTTGTATATATCTCTAGTGTGATTCATGTAACATAACATATTATTTAATTACATTTTCAAATAGTATTAAGCTTTTAATCGATACAATTATTTCAATAAGCTGCCAGTAGTGCAAAGTGGATTTCCCCTTTCATGTGTGTTTAGTTATCTATAGGTATATCATACAAGATAATAGGCCTTTTTCTAGTGGCTAGAACTAAATAAAAACATCGGATTGATAATTGCTGACAGTTTAACAGTTAGCAGCTAGTTTATTTAATTAAATTTATTGTTGTATATATCGTGTGATTTATGTAATATATTATATTATATGTTACTGAACGCTTATGAATAAATATTAGTTGAGACGAGTTGTTTTGGCTGACGAATACGAGTTAACGAGTATTCCTCAGATAAAACAACGAGTCCCAACTAATATTTCTCAATATACGTTTATAACTTTTCATGGTAAACTTTCATATTGTTTAGGACTGTTAAAATCAATCTATGCTAATTCTTAACTATCACACTAACGGAACTTCGCGGGAAATAGTACGTCATTTCGCAGTCTGAAGTTGAGTTGACGTCACATCCGACAAATAAATAACTTTCATAAATGAAATTTGTGTCCAATTATTCCAATCAATAAGCTGTAGTGTCTAAATGTAGTTTATTCTTGGTCGAAATATAGAATGTTACCAAATTTATATTTTTACTTATATTGTATGTTCATTTATACGATGGAGAAAGTAGTTCTATTTTCTGTTCGCGTACTAAAGTTCCCGTGCAATATCAATGCATTCAATATCATAAAATATTGCACTTCTTTCATCTATATAAAACTATATGGAGAATATAAAAGTTTGAAGTTATTAAATCCATATGTTAAACATAATTTTCATTTGTCAACGTCTTCTGTCTACATTGGCTTTGGATGAAAAAATTATCTGAAGTGAAAATATTTGAATATTTTTGTCAAAACTACATGAAAACATGGTTGAACTGATAGTTTAATGATGAATGTTAATAAAATTATCAAAAAAGTCAATATGACATAACAAGTAGTAAAGTAAAGAAAACATAACATCCTTATCATAAGATAAAATATATTGTTTTTGATAATTATTTATAGTCTGTAATGAAACAGCATTATCTAATCTATTCGACAGAGTTAAAAAGATAGAAACGATGTAAACTGCCGATATATAAGGACTGAGCTGAGAAAAAATTGCTTGAATACATATATTGATCATATATGATAATATAATGTACATATTTCAATTAAGATAATTATTATCTGCTAGATAACGTGCCATTCTTGTTACCATGTACATCCATATCTACAATTCAGTAGAAAACGTGTGAAAGTATATACTTTCAAGAAAGTTTGAACATATTGGACTTTTAAATTAAATTATTATGATGTTTGATTCTTTTCTTTCTTTTTATATACATGTATATTAATATGTTTTATATACTCAATATTGTTGACTAATTTTATACATACTCCAATAGCTCAAATATTCAAGAAATAAGCAAGATTATCGTACTCATGCCAGCTTTAAACATTAAAGTGTTACTTGGTTTAGATATAAAACAATTATACGACAAGTTTGACTGATATAGAGATCCGCCGTCACGAAACTTTGAGGTGAGGAGATAACTACTTTTTTTTATTTTGGATTGGTCGCTGAAAGGGTCACTGTAACTGTCGACAACTATAGATATAGCTGTTTTAAGTTTTATACCAAGACAACGTCCGAATCAATAACTGAAATACCGTGCAAATCATGAAATTTCTCATTGGGACATTCCAGTAAGGTACGAATACTAAATTTGTGAATGCTGATAAATGTTTACATATATTTTGCAGACTTCACGGTATTTGACATGAACTATATTCTATATTCATATACTTTATGATTACGCAGTATTTTGTCCATTATAATTTCGACTTATATATCTGCCAGAGCCTAGAGCTCCTCTTGTCCCTCTTAAAATAATGTATTATTAGGTTTTGAAAGTTGCCATTGCTCATATAACGTATTGAGACTAAACATTGCTTATTTGTACAGATTTCTTTACGTGCATTTTAGAATAATAGTGTTGTTATTATTTTTTCTATGACAAACGAATAGCCGAACTACAATGCATTCTGAGAACCTATAACACTTTCAGTACATTTCGTGTAGTCTTTATGCCTCCTTTGAAAAAGCGGAAGTATATTGGTTTGCACTTTGTCGATCTGTCTTTGTCTATCGGTCGGTATATCGATAGGCAATCATGGTTTCCGTATGACAACTTGGTAAGTTTTATAAATGTAGCTTGGGGTCATAATGTCACAGTTGCTATTAAAAAGTCGTTATCCGGACGATGATTGAATAGTCTTCAAGCTTTGATGGTTGTTTGTTTTGGTAACTTCGGTTTCTGGGCGATAAATGAATACTGCTTGGTCCTTTAAATTTGCATGATTGTCTGACCTAGTACCCGAACTTTGCACGGTGGGTAAAATATTAAGGTCACCATTACTATTGACAGAAAATCAGGTTCCCGTATTGTATCTCGAGAACCGTTTCAAATGGTCCTAATCGGCCTCTTTGGCCATACTTCTTAAGGACCCAGTTACCTGACACGTTTTTATGGGGGTATGGCCTTTTATTTTATATTACATATTTTATTTATATATAAATAACCAGAAAGTGTGACTTGCGTAATCTATTGTTAAGTGTTTTTATTTTGATATATGCACATACATGTACATATAGGTTGATTATAGCGTTTTCATTTTGTTAATTATGAAAAAAATATCTAAAAATAATTTCTTTACTACTTTCATACTTCAAAATAAGCATTTGATAATAGTGAAATCGTTACGACATTTAACGTAGTTGTTTAGTTTCAGCGTAAATTAAATTAAAATTACTTTAGTATATATGTGTTTACTTTAATATATATGTTTTTATTTATTAGGATTAAATAAGTGTAGTACACTTAGAGCCAAAACTCTTTATTTATTTACTGGTAAATTCACAAATCAGTTTTAAAAAACAGATAAATGAAAGACAACACAATCAATGTATAGCATTTGCGTTAAGCATTTACTTAAATAATAGTATGTTATTCAAACGTATTACTATTGAAAATAATTAACATAAACGAATAATAAAATAAACATAATGAAAGACATTTATGACTTTATAACTCTTATTTAAATCTATAGACGATCATTTTTACTAGAAGTTAGACGTCTCACGAGCAAACTACAAGAGATTCATGTTTAGATTCCAACAAGCTACATTTCAAAAAAAAAGATTACTTTTACAATTACCGGTAAAAGCAAAAAAAGTGATCTTTGATGATCAACATAATCTGTAACTATTATTTTGCCAAAATACTTAAACAAATAAAATCATATTCATATATTTTCCGCATATCTATGTTTTGATTGATTCACGCATGCATTGATTCTTTAGTATTTGGAGCTGTATTCGCTTAAATCGAAATAAAGTACATGTTCTGTATGTTCTTCAACTAATTTATACCGAAATAGCAAGACAAATAGTGAATTATATTACATTTTTTCGCATTGTTATTTTTATATAATATATATAATTATTTACATTTTTGTTTTAAACATATTATATTGATTAGCTAAATATTTATATTTATGGTATAATTGACAAGTTGTTGACCAAAATTAGTTTTATCATGCGTTATACCATACATGTTTATATACTATATTTATGTGAAAATAAAATTTCTTTTTACCTCGATTTTGATTATCGACTCTCAAATAATAAAAAAGAGTGTTTCCGAATGAACGAGTGCTCTCAGTAGCGCACGAAGAGTTTTGTTATCAGTTATCTTACTGTGTCTAGCGTATATTGCATGTACTGCGCATATGAGTGAACTGAGCGTACCAGAGTGCATTCAGCGTGTCTGAGTTTAGGGTCTGTACCAGTTCGAGTTTCGTATATCATTTACCAAGTTAAACCAATAAATACACAACTATTACTCAAGATAAAAGACAAAATGTATATGAAATATTTCTATTAGCAAGTATTTTCAGTAGAAAGTATCCAGTGTTTGATGAAAATGTAGGTCCCTAATTACTGGTTGTAAACTATTATGAACTATTAGGCAAAGATTATGACAAATGTCTTTTTTATTTCGTGCACTTATTACTTTTAACAATGTAGTATAACTTCATATTCAATATAAGAAGGATTTAGTAATAGTGGTGGGGCTAGAATAATAGAAAATAAATATTTTTTGTAATATTTTTTGAAAAAAAAAGTAACATTATTTTTGGGTGGATGTGGTAATATTTTAAATTTATTAAATATTTCGTTCAAGATATATAGATATAAACATAGTTTCATATGTGTAATTACATCCAGCAATATTGTTGTAATAAAATCAGTTGCCTAAATATAATATTTAACAAGTGCATGGTATCTGGTTGATGGTAGTAGAAAAAACAACGTGTCGCCAAATTCGCTGCCTTTTACTTTGATACTTATCTTATAAAATGCCATATAATGAGAAAACAAGCCGGTAAAAGTTATTTATCTTTATATATTTCTCACTTCTAATAATGTGGAAAATATTGGCATGTAACATTAGTGGTTAATTATAATAGTAATGATGCTAGAACATTTTGAAATATTAAGTTTTAGAATATTTTGTGAATAAAGTAAAAATTCCAAAGTAGGGTAGGGTAAGACTTTTTAATATTTATATTAAAGGAGAGAAGATATGTTAGTTTCTTTAGTATTATACTATTCAGCAATGTTAGTGTGATGTAAAAATGCCTTTTATATATCATTTATAGTATACATATGAAAATTACAACTATTTCATTGTGTTTTGGAGTTGTTTATTTTTTGCAGTCTCGAGATCATAGGCATTGGGCACATAAAATGTTAATAATTTCCATTCTAGACGGTAAAATCTTCTAAAATCTCGGAAATACATCCCTCAAAGGATGATAATAAAGTACATTTCTTTTCAAGTACATGCATAAAAGAGTCATTTATTTATTCGAAGCTATCACGTTTATCCCAAATATTGTGATGTTTTATCAATTTAAGACAAGTACATGGTAGTTTCCATTTATGAGCTTACCAAATATTTCATATATATAAAAGAAACCATATCGTTTTACTAAAACCAAAACAGAATTATCCACTTGAACCAATAAGTCTCTATTATGGTAGATAATACACATTAATGTATTAGTAGTAATAACAGAGATATGAGCTTACAACTAACGTAAACATTAGGAACAACACACACGTCTTCTAGCGAAGCGAAAACAATATTTCCCATTTTCGTCGAAAGTCGAACAAAATGATAGAAATATTGTCATAATGCTTACAATTATCAATAACCATACTCCTGTATGACAAAATATCATAAAATATACTACAATGTTAAAAGAGCAAACAATATCATATTGACAAATATATGTCACTTTGACTTACTTTAAAATATTCATTGATACCTTACAACTTACAAAACATTACATAGTGAAAAATCCCATATTTGTAGTACACATAATTTTTATTTAATCTTCATCAAAAGTTTGAAATCGTGTTAAAGCAAATTTTAATACTAAATACATTAAAGTCTGTACATAATGCAGAAATACACCATTTCAGTTTCACCTTTACAACTGTTCTGAACAACAACACTAGTATATTACTTGTATATCGTCTGTTCCAGATGATAAATGCGTGTTGTTTATTTGAAAAAAAAATCAACTGTTTAGACATATTTCAAGGATAACGCTAGTATATTTAGAGTCATATATTTGTAAAACTGTAAATACATATTTCTCTTAATACATGTATAGCAAATACTTTTAGAATCAGATATTTGTATAATATATTTATGACTCATCAACTCGAGGACATTTCCTTGCGATACAATTCTTGCCTCCATCCTCGAACTCCTGTTATGAGATCCACATCTGCTGGAATGAACCCTGTTAGATATGAACTTGTTTTGTTGGAGAGCTCTCATAAATAGAAGAAAGAAGAAAAATTCAAAAAGCAAGAATGTTTCATGTTTAATGATGCCATGAACCACAAATAACTAGCAAACAGTACAAGAATAATAATTGTTTATAGAGATTAACTAGATAAAGATTAACAATTTGATAAATATTAAACAATGATGAATACAAAATTATACACTAGTACATGCCTATTCAATAATTTAGATTTTAAGCGAGGTGGTAGTGTACTGGAAATTTTTTTGGCCGCTTTCGCCAAATGTGATGGGTTTGATCAACAGTTTAATCAGATATCTCTTAAAACAACACTCAGTACTGGTTCTACCCGACAGCAAATTAAATAAGCGCTAAGCTTTCTTCGCAATCAAGCTAAATTATTATGACCTAATAATTTATACATTTGTTTTTGTCTTTTAAAAGGGTCCTCCGTAGGCGAGTGATCGAAGACCCGTCTCAAGATCACTTACTTCTCACCGCTAAGGTCGTATGTTCGAGTCCCGCTAGCTCCAAAAACGTTACGTGAGAAGGTTTCTCAATTACTTGCGGAAGGACGGTGGTTCTACTCAGACTGACGTCTTCCTCTACCAGTAATACTGGACATACCATACAAAACCTGAAATGTGTTGAAAATGGCGTTAAACCCCATTAAAATGTCTATTGAACTAAAGTAGCCATTTTAAAATTGAAGAAAAACTAAGCATGTAAAATAATAAGTTCAAAGTAGACTGCAAAACTTCTTACATAAATAATAGATAAGTGGAAATATATTATCAGACTATTTAAGAATAAACTGTTCAACATATGTGCAACAAACAGTTTAAATGAAATATATTGTTGATCTTAATTTCTAAAACAATTTATAATCATTTAATTGCTTCGCCTTTAAAGACGTTTCTTCAAGTAAGTTCTAGCGCGGAGATTTTTTTTTTAAATTTTGCACACAAGTACTTTGAAGTAAGACAAGTTTAAAGCACTAAAAAAAATATAGGTCCCCATGCTTGTTTTTTTGCTATGACTATTTTTAAACTACACCGTTTTACATTTTTTAAAGAAAAAAACAGCAAATTGGTGTAAGTTATAAATCTTGTTTAATTTACTAACAAAGTGATATATTTCAACAAAATATTGTTGTCACTCATGTAACAAAAGATAAAGTATCTAAAACAGAAAAAGTTATGATGCTCTTTTGAGTTTCACATTTCATACAGTAATTTTCATAAATTTCTACGATTATAGAATTGGCCGTTAACAATGTATTTTTACACTAATTTAAAAATAAAAAAAGTTCTAACTCAGAGAATTGTTTCATTCTTTCTACAAAGTGGCACCATAACAAACTATATCAGAAAATAAAATAAAAAATAGATGTCCCCATGTTTGTTACTAAGTTACAGTGCTTAATGTTACCTCCCTTTTCATAAAATGGCCGTAAACGATGTATTTTGACACTAATTCAATAATAAAAAAAAGTTCTAATGCAGAGAATTGTTCCATTCTTTCTACAAAGAGGCATTATTACAAACTATATCAGAAAATAAAATAAAAAATACAGGTCACCATGCTTGTTACAAAGTTACAGTGCTAAATGTCACCTCCCCTTTTCATAAAATGGCCGCAATCGATGCATATTCACACCAATTCAATAAAAAAAAATGTTCTACTTGGAGAATTGTTTCATTCTTTCTACAAAGAAGCACAACAACAAACAATATCATGAAATAAAATAAAAAAAACATGTCACCTTGCTTGTTACCAAGCTACAGTGCTAAATGTTTACTTCCCTTTTCATAAAATGGCCTAAAATTGTCAAAATTGTGAAAATTATCTGATGTAATTTTTATAAATGAAGTTTCATAGCAGAAGTAACTTTCATATTTCTAAATGATGCACTAAATAGCAATTATAATATTTGTAATTTATAATGTAATTACTGTTAAATTGCTTTTATACATTTCATATATACTGGGTAATTGATGAACATCAAAAGTTTGAAATGTTAGAGGCCTAGTGGTAAAACCATGTACTGTCAATCAAGGTTGGATCACCAGTGACCTGCTACTCAACATAATATCTCTTTATCTACGAGTCCATTCAAGTCATTTTTTTCTGGTATTTATCTTGGCTATAGTAGTCGCACTGTCATCCATTATTATTACATTAACTTGAAATTTTTATTCCTGTATTGGGCTACTTCCAACTTTAATCTTTGAATTGTCATTAAAATTTTAGAACACTGCCTGGTGAACTGGTAGCGATTGTTCTTAATTTTTCATAATATGTGCATTTCTTAGTCTTCTGGAAAAACATCATATGTTTTTTGAATACTTTTTATTACATGGTCCCAGTATCTGATTTACTGTCACAATCCAATCTTCTGGCAACACATATTGTAATAAATTGGCCTGGTCCTGGTGTACTACTTGACTGACTTCATCACTGAAAATTAAAGGAAGCTTATATGAGATAAAGAAATAAATGACAATGTTTGTTTGTATGTAAGCTTAATTTACATCATCACCAGTTTCCCATTTGGGTGATACACCCAGAAGAGTGAACGGTTTAGACTTTTTAGGTTTGTGGGGGATAGTGCAGGAAACAAATATCATAGAAACCTAATCATATGTTTCACCTGATTCTTTTGCTTAGTGTATAGCACCATCATAAAAGTCCTCAGTTTAAAGTCCGATCTGAATGACAGTTAGCACTGTAAGTTAGCCAGCCTCAGGTATCAAACTCTCAACCCTTAGCTAGAAGTATCGTGCTTTACTGACTGAGCTCATCGGTCTGGTTAAAAAAACGACAATGCATTTTAATAAAACAGCACAATATATGGGTATAGTTTGACAACTCAAGGGCTATAACTGAGCAGCAATTCCTGTTATGATATCTATGTTCAAACCATTGAACAAAATCTTATGGTTATAAACTTGCATACATGTATGCGGACATAGTTTTACTGAATGAAACTGTTATGTTATGTAACAAGCAGTCAAGGGGTTGCAAGCTCAAATCCCCACTTGGCCAGTCTCTGTGATGATTTAAATATATGCAAATTCCAACATTGTGTCTCATGTTCATTCATCTTTAATCACTGATTCAAGTGGGAAAGTTGTCAGTTATTTGCACGGATATTGGGTGTGCCCAACAAATATCACAGGTTTGATCCTCCTCAGATCATCTGTTGTGCTCATGATTATTTTGATGTAATCCATAGTAGAAATAAGCTGAAACGGTTAAATTACATTAATAATTACCATTGGCCCCTTTTGATGATTGTCACTCTTTCATTTAGTGTTTCTGTACACGCTGTCTATGTCACGATATTGATTGTCTCTTCATAGTTAATGAAACCGCTACACGTATTTAAAGCACCGACATTTCAATCCATCTGTAACCCGAGCCTCTGTTTAGCATTCCTGAAATGTATTGAATAGTTTCTTATTTTCATAATTCATGTAACAACTTTCTGTTTAACAAGAAACAAAGAACATGACGGTGTATAAATTTATTTTTAACATTTACTCAATGTAAGAATACTGTTCGAATCCCCGCCTGGCAATAGTCTCCAGGATGATAGATATACAGCATTATGTCTCTTTATCAATCGTCTCTCACCGCTGATTCAAGTGGGAAAGCTATCAGTTACTTGCGGAGATGGGGTGTGCTCAAATACTGATTAATTCCAGGAACAGTGGTTAGGTGATCGTCTGTTAGCCCTCGATGGCATGAAAATGATGAATCACTTTTTATAGTTGTTCATCTCTAGAAATCATAAAGTAAGTTATCATTTTATGTGATACATTAATATTGATCAGTGAGTTATGCTAAAGCATCAACTAACCTTATACTCAATTGCTTTGTGTTCATGTCAAATGATATTGGACTTTTCCTGTTTAATTGATGTGTCTTGTTTGTTTCCACTGTTCTTATACTTCCACATATACAGTTTATGTATAACGTTGACCCATATAAGTGTCTTCCATAGTGTCCTTCAATACTGAACTTTAACATGCATCAGGTCAGCAAATGTCAAAATTAAAGATTTATTCTTCCTTGTCTCCATCCCGGTATGAATAATATTGTTTCAGGTAAATTCATTATGTATTCAGCGCTTTGGAACAAATTCACAAATGATCCATATCCGAAAAATGAGTTATCCGAAATGTTACCACTACGAGTATTGATTATATTTTCGTAGTTGTTTCTTCGACTTTGTTATGTACAAGCACTTCTGGTGGTTTAGAACGAAAAACAATATACTCTTCCGTGCTTTTCGATCGCTTCCTTGACAAAATTTACATTTCTGACATCTCGAAATGAAAATACTTCGCTTTGTAAATATCCTAATGCGACTCGACTTTTAATTAACCAAACGGCGACATTAGACCCCGAAACTGAAAGTAACAGAAAGGAATTATGCGCGTAGCGATGCGCAGTAACAACCCGCAGAAACGTCTTAAATAATTATTTACTAAATTGCGCTAAAACTTTATCTGAAAGCATGAAAAAATTATAACGCTGTTTATTGTTCAATTAAATTTCCACAAAAAGTATTTTAGACATTATTAAAAAACGTGTTTTAGAAATGGTTTCACAAATAATTTCCAAATCAACACGCTATTTATTGATAGCAATAATGACAAAGTATGTATTTTATATTTATACTTGATACCACACATTCATGTAGCACACCTTAACACTACTATATATGTAGTATTTACTATAATCTTCAATTTCCCGCCATATGCGGAAGGCACTATGGCTTGTCTCCATAGAAGATTGACTGTAGTTGGCTGGAGAGACGGGTCATGAACTCAATCAGCTGTCAATCACAGTGGAGAACAATTTGAATTTCACGAAAGTTTGTCAAAAGAAAAGCATTTGAATCTATTAGTGTACACATTATTTCCCAATTCAGACGAAATAAAGATCATACATTTAAGTATAGATCCGCCAAGTTTCTATTCAAGCTGTATTGTATAACTTTTGGACTTTTATAAAGTCCTTCACTGATGCTATGCTTCCAGTGAATACAGAGAATTCAGTGTTAGTGGCCATTTTCAGTTCTGCTCACTTGTATATTGTTATTCTTGTCTGTATGGCCTTGAATCCCGAAAGCATTGAACTTTTACTGTTCATTACTGTGCATTATACCAAGTTTTGCTTAAAATATGTTAAACATTTAACTATTTTCAATAACACATGTTTTATCAGTTCATGAAATTGAAATAAATCTGAAGAAACTTGCAATTTACATGATACTTTGTTTCCATACAACAATATGATATATATGTTCAATCAATATAAAGGAGCAATATATCACTAAGTCCTAAATGTGAAGACCTTTGAACAATTTGTACTAAATAAGTGCCGATGCGAAGCTACTAACGCATTTGGCTATTAATTAAAGGATTCGTTAGTTTGAGTCCCCAACCGACCACTGTGTCTGTGATGATTGTTTTACCGAAATTCTAGAATATATCATAATCATATGTACAAAACCTGAATCTCTGCACGAGAAACGGGTGTTTTGAACCGTTTTATAACCGACCGAAACGCTTCGTTATCGTTTAGTAAACGAACGCTAAACGTAAACGGTTAAACGATAATAAGTATACAATTAAAAGTTGATTAAACCAGTGTTGGGAATTGAACACAAAAAGCATAATCGATTATCGAATGGACAGACTGATCGATTATCGATTATTTCAAAAGTAAAATTTGAAAATATCTATCACATGCACCGTTCACATAATGTGAAACAGTTTAATGTTCCCAACTTCCAAAGCTGTGCAAGTATCAAGAATATCAATATCTAGAAAGTGCAACTAGTCAACTATATTCCAAGTATTAGAAAAAACACATAATTGATCTTAATTGTTGTTTAAATATTATATTTAAATCATGGCAAAGAAAATTATACGCTGAAACTACACAACCAAAAAGTAATGAGTGTATCACTATAATACCCCACCCACATTTTTCTTTACCGTAAACTCGATTTAAATATCAACTTTCACGTTTTAACAGAGGAAAATTTAAAAACATACTGTTCCAGTTATTGTAAATCTACGAAATATTTATAAAATTACCAAAACTTAAAGTTGAGATTATACATAGCGCGATCGGTCGCGAATTATCTGCAAAAACATAATCAGATTTTAGAAATTGTCACCATTCTGGCAAAGAGAGATAATTTTATGCTCTACTTAATGGAGGATTTGAGGGACACCCGCTAATAACGTCATTGTTTATTTTCTATATTTGCTCAGATGCGTGGTAAGAAACGTGTACCTTGGTCGTAGATATCCGACCAATCAGAGCGGTTATTAAAAATAGATTAATTTATATTCAAAGCTATCCACCAATCACATTAGAGGAATAAAAATAGATAATTGAATATGCATGAGAGGTTTTCGCAATATGAAAAGTCGCAATATCGGGCATGTGGTGTGAGAAACACTGCGGGGGGCAATTGTTTCGACTGATTCTATAACAACAGTTTGACCTGTGTCGTATCGAATAGAGATATTTGCAAACCCTATTGTGACAACTAGCCTGTCCGATTTTTTAAGACAAGCCCGACGGGCAATTAACTTTGAAAAAGGCACATGCCCGGATCCAGATTTGACAAGCCCCAGGCATACAAAATGTCGCAGACGGTTAAAATCGTTATCGATTGTCGGCGATACTAACAGTTTTGACCGACATTCGATTATCATCGATAATCGGAACAACACTAGATTAAACCGTTTTAACTAATCGGGAGCTAAATCTCTACATAACGTCACGAATAATTGGTGTTATAACGCTGACGCAATGCTCGCGAGAAGTGGAGAAGATGATGGTGAGATGTGACGAGCATATATTGCTTAATGTTGAATAACGCTAAAATTTGGGCTCCATGATAAAAATGTGGAATTTACAAATACCAATACGTTTTTTTTCCACCACAAAATGTTACAATAGATATGTCTGAAATCAATCACGTTACAAATATTAAATTTAGAACCTCTCAGGCATAACCAGTCTCTGAGAGAGGTCTGGTTAACGATCCTATTCCCGGAACCATGTGGCATATGTAAATCAACATGATATGATTAGAACTCTTGATTACGTTTTCGACTATATAAAAAGATCAATAAGCACACACAGTCACATCAATCAAATGGGACAGGTAGGGACAAAAGTGTTGGTGTAATTCCAAAAAGTACATTAACTGATACATGTATAAAAAAAAACAGTGAATTAAGGGTTTAAATATTTAAACAATGACATAAAAATTTGCATTTGTCAATAAGCTTTCAGGTACGAACCGCCGTGAATATGGTGATTAAAATATAGACCGTCACTATTGTGTTTTGTTCCTGCTACACGATGTATTTTCTGCTACACACTCTGTGTACATGCAACAATATGTAAAAATCATAATTCATATAACGATTATTATACTAAAAGGACAAAAGGAGTATATAAACCGTACGACTTGGGACAACTTTGGCTAAGTTTTTGTATAATTTTATGCATTCAAATCAAGGACCTATTTTGAAAATTACACAATTATGGCAAATGGTTTAGAGATAAAACTTTGTGCAGGCATATGGGAAGAAGATATCAGAAATAATAATGTCTAGACTATTGCATATACCATTACTATAAATATGACTTTTAGAAAAAATTCAACTGTCAGATTGAAATTTAAGTTTGCGTAAGGTTATTCACTTTCTGTTGTAAACAAAGCCATGTGCTAGTGCTTACATGCCTAACAACAGGCGTTTGGCAGTTAAATGCAAATTGCTATATGATACTCGTTTGTTTGCAAAAGAGACTTTACATGTCAGAGGAGGAGTAACCTTTAAAATCAATACACTGCACACTTTATATGTATTTAGAAATACAGTCATATTAGTTATGTCCTAACCTGGACGACGTGACTTTTATTACAATACTATGTGTAAATGAAAGTAACTGTCAACAATGTGTATTGTGAAGTTTTTTTTCGGGGAGAGAGTGTGACAGTGTGTATAAAACCTGTATGACTTTGTCGCCAGAAATTACCCATATATGGAACTTCCTTTGGGTTTAGATACAACCCTCTCACTTGTTGAAGCACAAATCGCAATATTTCTCTTACTATCAATTCAACGTGAGCTTCAAGCATTATACTTTCCTTTCTTTGCTAATATTTAATTTCCATTTACTGCCAGTTGTTGTTAGACAACTAGAACATTTTTTTTACCTTTGAATTTGTAAAAACTGTAATAAAACTACGAAATGTGCGTAGCATGACGACATCCGGACATTGTATTTTTTTAATGAGGTTTAACGCCATTTTGAACACGTTTCATGTTATATATGGCATATTCAGTTCAACTGGTGGAGGAAGACCTCAGACTGAGTCAGACTGAGTAGAACCAAAGTCCTTCTGGCAAACTTTCTCAAATAAAGTTTTTTTAAGTGAACGGGACTCAAGCCTATGACCTAAGCGGTGAGATGTTAGTGATCTTGAGACGGCGCCTTAGACAACTCGGCCAGGGAGGACCCTACATTCGGACTAACATTGAAACTATGATTTATCATGTTGCAGTGACGGAACTATTAAGTAAAAGTTAAATGTCTCCGGGAGAGAAAATACCAGTTATTACCAATGAGACGGATAATTTTGGTACTATTTCTGTGTTAGAAGACGGCCCAGGTTATGTAGACGGCAAGGAACAGCAAGGCACATTTGGTTATTATCATTAAGATCATTTTGCAGTTATCAAGTAAGCGTTATTTTCTCCTCCTTTTTTATCAAAATCCAGACACATTTCTTTAAGCTTATATTGAATGAACGGTGTCGCTGTTCCTTTGTTTAATGGCAATCTTATTATATAGTCAAAGTGGCATGCGTTTCAAATCAAACAAAATCCCATACACATGTTGTCAAATTATTTTATTAAGAGGTTTGAGCAGTCATCAGAAAATGTCATGACATACTGAATGTTATCAAATTTTCTCAAAACACTGAATCACCTCTCATTTTCGCATATGTGCAGGCTAACTTCGCAGCTGTTTTGATATCGTTAAAATATTCCGCAACGGGGAACGTCCATACTTCGCCCTCAGTGTAACATAGGGGATCGCAACCGTAATTTATTACATACACATGCCTGTTCCGAATGTCATTTATTCCAAAAATAAAATCCGGAACTGACCTGGTTAGAATTTTGTCTCGTTTAAAGCAACCTATCCACGAATTATTTACAAACTATTATCTCATTTAATTTTACTTAAATATGCAATATATGATGATTTCTGTTCAATGTAAACCTTTCCGCGGCTTTGGTAAATAAAATATATTGATATTTTACTGAATTATTTGTACGTGTTTTCAGAATACTGGTAACCGGTTTTCCCATCCGTCATTTATTAATAAAATATGTAAATTGTCTATATGACGTAACAGGGTATTAGATTAGCGCATGTGCAAAAGAATATCAACACTTCCAGAAACTGTAAAGTCCTGTACAAGTATTTTCTATACGCAATTTATGACTTTTAGATGCACGTAACATTTTAAAATTCAACAAGAGCATATAGATATGTTGTTAACTATCTAAATGCAGAGCGAATATTGTGTTTTACACTGTTGCCATACGAGAACTGAAGTAAAGAAACGGACGTCTAATGTACGTCTTTTTTTTGTTTGCGTTCGAAGCCAGTGCGTATCTAATTGCAAGTGCCTTTGGCGTATCTTATTGTATATCCACCGAGATGAAAAACACGTCAGATGACCAAATAATAATTATGTAATAAAAAAGCTGTCCATCCACGCATTGTTGTATTAGGCTAAAAGCCAGTAAACAGAGAGAGAGAGAGAGAGAGAGAGAGAGAGTTGTCGGAGGTTTTGTACCACTACAATTTCGTACCGGTTCGTTTCACCGCATTACAGTTAAATAATAGAAGCATGTTACAACTGTTCAAGCATCCGTTTAAGCTTATACATGTCATATAGAACTTTACATTGTCTACATGTAGACCAATTTTACGGCCCCAAATATATTATATCTCTGTGTACCAATCTTTTTGTGTGTTGCAATTATATATGTACTTATTTTCTGGCTAACAGTTTGTATCTTGGAAAGTAAATCTAGTATTGAAAGATGCAACATTTTATAACTGGAAATAATATGACATCAAATTATATTCTATTTCATTTTTTAACTAGGAAATGGAAGTGTCACACTGGATCAAGTGATATTTAAACACCAATACTGTTCTCTGTGGTGATGCAGTGCTCTGACATATCTGTTTGCTGTAAATAACTGACCTGTTCCCAATAAATTCAGCTTGGAAAATGATATTGACAAGAGTAAAAGGCATAAAACATCTGTGACTAGGTGAAGAATATCATGTACAGATCCCGAGTTTGTGTGAAGAATATCATGGACAGATCTTGAGTCTGCAGGGAGGGACATAAAATTATACTCGTTTACTATTTCTTCTAGTAAAGTGCAGCACCATATAATTATCATCCTCGCACTATAGTTCAAAACTTTGGACACAGATAAAAACAGGTTATATCATCGCTACTGGCAGTCTATCGAGATAGCAGCCACTAAACCCAGACTTTAATACGTTGAGGGAAAGGGTGTTGATATTTCAATGTTTTTTTTCCATAAGACTGAACGAAGGAAACGGAATAAATGATGACTGTTAAAGGTTATTGTGGATGGTTTTGAGCTCGTGGAGGTATAGGCTCAAGAGCTTTTCTGATCACTCAGTGACCGTTTGTCTTTATCTTTTTACTTGTAACCAAAACAAAAACCTGTTTTTGTACTACATAAAAGGATCTTGTAACACAAGTGCTTGTTAATTATCGAATGTATTATGTGTCGAGCGTCATAATATTTTTATCAATTAATAAATTACATTGTGGTGGGACTGGAACATTTACAATGACAAATAAGTGATCTCAACGATGATTTGAACCCACATCTACTTTGTGCAACGCTCTACCGATGTTGCTACAGAAGCTAGCTCTGTGGCGAAACAGTAGTAAATTATAAATCAATAAAAAAGTATGTTCAATTCAAGTTCCTTTTTATCATATAATTCAAATAAATGTCACATTTACCATTCATTTTTCACATCACGTCTTAACCATACAGTGATCTAGTGGTAGAGCATCTGCTTCACATGCGGAAGGTCATCGGTTCGATCCCTGACCGTGTTGAACCAAATACTTGATTTTCAGAAAAACGAAATTAAAGTGTAAGTTTATCGAGACAAGTAGGTTAGGGTATCATACAATGTGTCAGTGAATTGATACTCCAGCATGACAGCACTTTGAATACTGTCTGGTGTAGACGCGGTTGCGATGACTGAAATATTGTTGAAAGCACCGCTAACTACCGTGCAATAACATCAGATCACCAGTCAGTGTTTAATGTAATTCCACCAAAATAACGCCATTTTACCATGACAAATCAATGTCACTTGTAAGTTAGGGCAAATCGGAAAGTTGCTCAGTATTTAGGTACGAGTGCAGCGTTATACGATAAAAGCCAAGCAATGACTAAATACTAGAGTTATTAAATAAGTATAATAGGCCATGGGTTTCTTGCACTCCTGTGCCATATGTGACTAGTATATATAGTTATCTAGTAAAATAACAGATGCGTTGCATGTATATGTAACCATAAAATTTGTACTTGACATTATTTTGTCTAGCTTCACCTCTGCATTATATTTGACCATGCCCTTAGTCGGACTATCAATCCATAGGCCGTGAATTCGAATCCCAACTCTGCAAAAGTCTCCTTGATGACTGATGTACGACATTGCATCTCCTTATTATTTGTCTCTCACAGCTGATTCAAGTGAGAAAGTAATTGGCTACTTGTGGAGATGGGGTGTACTCGAGTACTGGTTAACCTTTCAGGATTCAAGGAAAGTGTGGTTATGTTAACTGATCGTCTGTTTGACCTCGATGGCATAAAAATCCCACTAAATATTCAACCAATCAATTTGAAAACTATTATCATGATAAAATTTTTACAGTTTCAGGTGAGCTATATGTATAAAGATCTCTTTTTTATGATTTTATTATTTCAGTTCATTTGTAAATATTAATAAAATGTAAAAACAGTCAGCTTTATTTGCTTGAAATTATTGGTTAGTCTAAAAATGTTTTTTTAAGTTAAAGGGACACATGCTAAATTTGATAAATTAACTTTTCACATTTTTAAACTCGTTTCTTTCTAAAACAAACGAGACATCTAAGTTACATAGAAAACTTTATGTTAATAGTTTTGTAAATATGAAGTTTCAGATAAAGTGTATTTGGAGGTTTATATTGATATGAACATGTATTGAGAGTAATTACATATGTAGTTAGATGGACACGGATTAAATTGATTCCAAGGTTGATGTGTATCCATTTAAAAAATTATTTCACTAGTAAAGCTTGTACTTATAAGAATGGCTTCATATATGCTATAGTGTTACATTCATCAGCGTCAGCTACCAGCAATACTTGAAAAAACTATGGGATTCTTATGTACACCAAATCTCCTTCATAAAGAAGAGTAATTTTAATTTCGAATACTTTAGATACATTTTCTTACTTCAGACAGAGTTTGTACTTGGAACACACACTCTAGCTTAAAGCAATGATGTATATAGAAGGATAGGAAACTGGCGTCTTCTGACAAAATGTTGATAAAATAGCAAGCAGATTATTTGGCAAATTAATCATTCAGACTTCATAGGCTACTACCTTCTTGTACATAAATGGTTGTTTCTTTTATTGTAGTATACACATTTTGTAATCAGAAGTACATCATTAATTTTAAACACAAATTGTTGTGAATGGTCTTGTTTTGTTTAAAATTTCCTTCTGCAACATAAGGCCATTAACAACTCACAAAATAGTGTGTGAATACGCAAGCTTTTACAAAACGCCAATCACTTGTTTTTCCATCTCAGTATAACTCTTTGGTATGGGCTATGAAAATAGTTATATAATTATTATTGTGTCTTCATGATTTTGATAAAATAAAAATGATAATACTTTAAAGATCAAAACGTGTTATTCAAAGCATGGTTCAATTCTTAGTCTTCTACATTCCGTATATCAAAACTTTCAATGGACCATGTGTAAATATTAATTGTATTTTAAAGAGAATTGCGACATAACTTATTCTGCCAAACAGAAACTTCTCAATTATTCCTGAAAGCTATTTGTAAGATTACTACTGGTTACACTTAAACAGTCAAATTTATAATTACTAACTAAGCTCACAGTCTATATAATTGTATGCTTCATTCCTTTAAAGCAGTTCAATTATATCCATACCGTTAGTTTATGACTCAAGAGACGATGTTATATTGTTTGACAACAGCCTTTGGAAGCATGTGATTGTATTTTAGTACTTTGTCCACGATACGTCAATGGTTATCCACTGCAATAACTGCAGTAGACTTCAAATCATTTTCCTGGAGGCCTTTACAGTAGGGTGTCTTTAATTTTGGAATGTAACAGCACTGTTTGCTTTCAAATAGCACTGTAACTGGCTAGTAGTCTGGCACCTTGGAATATCCCCTATGATATCTGAAAGTGTTAAAATAAAATGCGTTTTCAACAAGTAGTCATAGTAACTAAAATATAACATTGGTAATGGCTATGCACCTTAATATGTAAGGGTATTTAGGACACACACATATTTTTTTGTACTTGACAAGATATTGAGTTAAGTCAAGTTCTTCAATTATTCTCTCAAGCGCTCAACATGTTATGTCCAGCCCTCAGCTTATTTTTTCGCAATATTGACTTATATCAAGTTATTTATTTTGTTGAGCTCTTGACGTATTATCTCCACTTGATATCTTAATATTTTGAATTATCTCCATATCTCGACTCATTATCTCTAGACCTTGACTTACTGTCTTGGGCTCTCAGATTACAATTTATTATTTAAAGCTTTCGACTGATTATCTTGAGCGTTAGACTGGTAATGTCAAATTCTTTCCTTATTATCTCAAGATTGTACTTATTTCAATATCTCACACTGAGGTTGAGGGCTCAACATATTATATCTTGCCATCACAATATATGTCTATTTGATATGTACAATATCACATACTATGTTGAGCACTTGAGATAATTAATTAAGATAATAAGTTGAGCTTTCAACATCTTATAGGAAGAAATGACATTGTATATTCTTAACATACCATGGTACGTTAGCATCAATTTTCATTAAATTATCTTTTAACGAACAAATCATGACCGGTTCTCTTTATATAGTTAGATTGTGCTTCATTACTTATAATATACTGCAATAGTGGACTAGTTAAAATCTGTCTCGCATGCAAAATGTTATGGGTTCAAGCCCAGGCCAAATTATAGCAAAGACTAAAAAAACAGTAATAAATGCTGATGGGGTATCATGCTGTATGTCTGAATCATAAGGCTACAGTGTGACAACGCTAATAAGCAGATATTTGTGATATCACTGATACAATACAATTTTATGGCTTAGGTGTGGAAAAATTAAATATTCATTATGTCTATCATATCCTGGATGAAACAATGATTGAGTGTTGTTTTGAGGCCATCAGGTTAAGCCTGGGATCAAACCTGTTGACAATCTATTAAATGCATTACTGGCCGCTCGAAGAAATTAATGACCGAGAAGCGAACAGCATAAAGTGTGAACATATTGCAACAATATTTTTATGTGTACACACACAAAAAACAAAAGTATCCCAATATATTTAACAATATATGGTAGCAAGGTTTAATTCAGTCTGATAATTTTTACAGTGTGTATGCTTGCAGTTATCATTTGGTCTTCATGTAAGACATGATTATGAATGAACCAAATTGGATACAAGCAATTTGTAACAGATATATGACCCTTGAATTGTCAAAAATCTAACATTTATCCATGTATATGGAAGTTTGCTCAATACAACATTAAACTCAATTATCTCTTTCCATTATGTGATGATGGTCATTATGTATTTGGTTCTAATATACATAGTCTAATATTAAATAAATCCTAAAACATTAACAATAAAAATAACTTTATTTTCATCATACAACCAGGACCATGTCTGGTCAGCTCAGACGGTAGCCCGCCTGACTGTCAATCCAGGGGTCATGAGTTTGAATCCCCATGCGATGATTAATATACAACATTGCAACTAATTGTCATTCATCTCTCACTTGAAGAGATGGGTGTGCCTGAGTACTGATTTACCAACCCAATTAGCTCAGTTGGTAACGCGTCTGACTATCAATTCAGGGGGTGTGAGTTTTAATTCCAGCCCGGCAACAGTCTCCATGATGACTGATATACGACATTGTGTCTCGTTATTATTCGTATCTCACCACTGATTCCAGTGGGAAAATTATCAGGTACTTGCGGAAATGGGGTGTACTCGAATACTGGTTAGCCTTTCAGGATTCCAGGAAAGGTTAGGTTAAATGATTGTCGGTTTGCCCTCGATAGCATAAAACTGACACTAAATATTCAATCAATCAAAACTGATTAACCTTTCAGGATCACAGGAAATAGTGATTAGGTAAACTGATCATCTGTGTAATCCATCAATGGCATAGAATGATGCTAAATATTCAAACAAAGTGTACAACATACCATTCTTAATTCACCATCACACATCTCAGCTAAACAACAACATATGCTTCAGTCGTAGCTTCAAATGAACGTTTCCTCTACCTGATATGGAAAAAAGTGAAAATAAAACTAAACGGTCACATTAGCTCTTAACCACTAATGTGTGACACTTATATAGAGGCAGTTTTTCTTTATATAATTCAGTGTTTTCTAATCTAGAAGTAAACTCAGAATAACTCTTCAGTCAATCTTTAGGGTAGCACCAGTACTGACCTTTTGGAGGTTATTGGTAAGCTTGGGACCAAACCTTTAACCTCTCCAACATTCCATTCACTGTACTACTGACCAGCATATATTATTTAAGTAACTTTGCAATAAGATCATAATATTCGTTAACACTGTAGCGAATTCTAAAAAAAATAAGTTTTTTAAAAAGTCAGTGGAAGTTTCAAATACACTTATTGTGAAAAAATACTGTAACATTTTGCACAATTATGAATCCATGCCATGAACCGTACGTAAATGCATTGAGTAGTAGATTGTTGCTTCTCTGTGAATAATGAAAAAATAAATACATAAAATATAACACATTTTTCTTGATAAAAAATACATTGAATTTCATATTCACCATATTGGTAAAGTGCCATTAATTATGTATTTTTTACCTAAAGAAAATGCTGATCATATCACATAGTTGCAGGCCTAATTGTTTCTTTTTCCACATTGCATGTGAAAGTAAAATTTAATCAGTTAGCAAGATTGTGGTTTTACTAAATTAATTACGTTTATTATGCATCGAGATCTTCAAGTACCAATCATACCAGATGCAATGCATCAACTTAAATGTGTCTGATCAGGTTGTTAGTCTGGGGATCGTGAGTTTGAATCCTTGCCGGGTCAAAGTCTCTGCGATAATTGATATACAATATTACATTTCATTGTTATCAGTCAGTTATCATTGATTCTAGTGGGAAAGTTATCAGTTACTTGCGAAGATGAATGTATTCAAGTTAGAACCAGTACTAAGCATATGCGGAAAAAGTGTGTTTTTCAAGGACACCACACAGCCATGATGGAGGATTGAACCCACAACTCTCCGGTAATGGGTTTGATGCTCTACCACTGGACTATGCGTTCCACACTTTATTCAATTGATATACTGTGACCCAATCCACAAATAATTTGTCAATATCATAATCCTCTAAATTTTTCAGAGACAAAAATGTACTTATAAAAGTTCATGAAACTAAATAAGGAGATCTTAATTACATTGTTACTGCCAATATACAAATAACACTCTATTTAACATATTTTCCTTCTTTCTCTTTGTATCTATTCACCTGTCAATCTATGATTTTGAAACAGTTAAAACGGATCCTACTTAGGACCACTAAGGATTCACTACTGAGAAAATTCGATTTGGTAACTGGTCTCTATCTAGGTTGATATTAAAATGTTTACGAATAAGATAATAAAAAGGTGAGTTGTATGGTGCAGTAACCTGTTTTCGATCACTACAATCAACCACGTCTGCTTAAAACTGATGCAAGAACAAAAACTGTCGAAACATGATGCTCATGTCAGCAATTAAAGCGGTTACGGAAGAGTACCCCTCTTATAGAAATTTGTTTAAAATCATTACAGGACCACATGATAAATGTAGAATGAAAACAAGTGAATAGTTGCAAAGGTTTGTTATAAAATGTGGATAAGGATGTGAGGATATGCATGTAAAGATGCACTCATAAAGTTTACATCAATTAAAACAGTATTTTACATCAGTGTTTTAATTTCATATATTTGCACTTCTATAGCCTCATGTCATTTCAGTTTGACACATTTCATCCAGTCAGGTGATCGAAATCTGGTTACGCCATTTTTGTGTCTGAGACCCTGTTCTAGCGTGAATGGTGAAGGTAATGTACATGTATTTGTTATATTTTTGGTAGATAATTATTTAAACATTTTATACAAGCAATGAGTGTCGACATTCTTTTGTACTGATCTATCTAACGGCGATTCTAAGTGATCGAAAACAGGTAACTAATTAAAATAATTTTATAACGCGTTTGTCACGCTATATAACAAGGGCATCTTTTTTAACAATTTTAAAGCGTTTGGGATCGTATCAATATGCACACATATTGCTCATTGATCATATTTTAGTATAAGAAATGTGCTCATAACTAAATTAAAATACTTTTCAAAAAGTTCAAACGTGGATGTATTGCTTTAATTGAAGAAAAGAAAGAATGTGGTTAACTTTCTGCTGTCGTCGTCGGTTGATGTGTCAACTATACAACGTTCTGCATTTAGGTCTGTATTTCAGAAACTGTTGATTTAGAGTCAATAAATCATGTCAAAAGTTACATTATAGATAGTACATGCACCGCTGTATCGTGAGGAGTTATCATACACCTTGACCTCTAGGGAACATAAAGCCGTCTACTAAGCTTAATAAAACATTTAATATAAAAGCATGTATCATCCTTAACAAACAGTAAACTCGACTTTAACATCACAACGTGTCTGTTTAGAAACATAAAATATACAATAGATGAAATTATTAAATTGCATAAACACCCAAAATATATAGAACAAGAAAAATCATAGCCTATTTACATAGACTATGAATGACGAGCGACAAGATGAATTGAAATCTTGGAATCTTGCCATTGGAGACGTTATATGTCTATTGCATATTCTTGATGTAACTTGTTCCAATTTTTTATGTTGAGATATGAAAGTGAAGGAATTTATCCGCTCATTGTATTGAATAGTATTAATGAACTTTAGTGCTTCGTTTGAAAATGGGTCACATCAATTACTGTCATAAATGTTAATGGTAGTCATACATGTTGATTGTAGTTGGTAATTACAACTGACAGGTAGGGGACAGGGGTCGGGAGTTTGAATTTGTGATGTTTGATATACGACATTGTGTCTCATTATCATTCGTCCGTCATTGCTGATTCAAGTAAGGAAGTTATCACTTACTTGCGGAGATGGGGTGTGCTTGAGTACTGGTTAACCTTTCAGGATCCCAGGAAACAGTGGTGAGGTTAACTGATCGTCTGTTAGCCTTTGATGACATAAAAATGAGGCTAAATATTCAATCAACCGATCAATACAACTGACAGGCACATGGAATTTTACTTTTTAAAGAAGCCAACGTGTGCTTTCTATCCCACATAAAACATGATTAAAGTTTTAAAAATGAACTTTCACTGGTTTTAGATAACCATTGACACAAACTGATTTGAATAGTACACATGTACAGTAAAACCCCTCTAATAAGACCACCTTTGGGTAAATTCATTGTATTTTTGTTTCTCTGTTTTATTTTTATAGTAAAATTTAGAAATGCAATTCACCACATCATAAAAGACCATCGATATCACTCAAATAACAATTAACCAATTAAAAGATGCAAACTAACTGGTTTTCATTCTTCGCCAATTGTTTTTTGACAGGTTGTTTATTCTATCGACCACAAAGTTTGTTTTTACAACACTCTCTCCGGTGTCCTTTATGGCTTTGTTTACCTGAAAAACATCACACTATAACGACAACCACAAATCGGCTCGTTGATTATGTCGTAATTTTTTCCTCGAGGCGTCTTTGGTCACACACGTGGTCGTAATTAAGGGTGTGAAAATAGAACAAAGACCGCACTTGGGACAGATTTGGTGGTCGTAATACCGGATTAGCGGGGTGCTCATATTATCGGGGTTACCGACCATTGAATAAAGAAGGAAAAATTCCGTCCCCCAAAAAATGCCCGTAATAGCGGGGTGGTCGTTAGGTGGGGTTTTACTGTACTTAAATTCCAAAATTAGCAGCTGAAATATCCAAATACAGCCAAACCTGTGTAGGCGACCATCTTTATTAAGCACCCACCTGTCATAAGCAATCATATTTTCTATTTCCCCATTTCTATGTTTTAGAGTTAATTAACTTAATAACCTGTATTAAGCAACAGCCTAACACGCTCACTTGCTCATTTCCTTGACTGGCTGCTTAACACAAGTTTGAATGAATGAAAAATTAAATTTAAAGTTCTCTTCAGTTCTTGTCCAGATTCTCCTACAATCTAGTTGTAATACTAAACAGGAACAATGTTGTTGTTGCTGTTGTATGGTGTTTAGCGTCGCCTTCAACAATTCTTAGGTCATATTGCGACGGTGTCTACTTGAGACAGTATTCTAAGCGCTGTCACACTGGAGTATCATGCCGCAGACACTTGGTATGATACCCCACCCAGTCACATTATACTGACACCGGGCCGACCAGACCTTGAACTCTCCTTTAAATGCTGAGCGTCAAGCGAGGAAGCTTCTAGTACCATTTTTAAAGTCTTTGGTATGACCCGGCCGGGGATTGAACCCACAACCTTTCGCATGCGAGGCGGACGCTCTACCACTAGACCACGTCGCGGTCTAAAACAGGAACAAACAAAATAGACAAAAAATAGCTATAGCTTAAGCTGGGATTTGAATCCAAAACTAATTACTTTGTATATTAATCACTCTACCTTTGTATCTTCTTAAATAGAACATTGTAAACTGAAGTCCACCGAAAATGTATATAAAAATATATTTTAATGTATAGTAGTCAGAAAGAGTAAGCACAAAAAATACCCTGATGCCTCATAAAACAAACTTAAAATATAAAATGTTTGCAGCTCAACAAAAATGTCTGTAACACTGGTAACTGCAAGCAATAAAAAATATGTTGTCTATGCACCAACAAACATTATTAAAAAACAAATTATATATATAATATGTATTAATTATAGAGATATTTAATAGAGAATAACTTCATTAAAAAACAACTTTCACCATATTGAAGCCATCTCTTTTCCATGTTGTTTGCAAATGCTGGGATTTGAACCCAGAATTTCTACAAAAGTGTAGATGTGTTTGCCAGTTACAAAACAAAAGTTTTTCATGTTGTACTAAGATAATGGACTCCAATGTTTACCAAATCAAATTATTTAAATTAAAAGTTACTCACAGCAGCACATGTTTTTTATAATATATAGTATAATATCAAATAAAAAACCAGGTCTACTCATCCTTTAAAATGGTGGGGGAAAAAAGCCTTACCAAACTGTAAGCCAGTCTTTAATCAAAATATACACATTGGTTTCAAATCTGGTTTAATTAAACATTTAAAGACATTTCGTCGAGTTACTTCTAGCGCAGAGATTTCTTTTTAAAATTTGCACACTTACTTTGAAGTAAGACAAGTTTAAAACACTAGAAAAAAATATAGGTCACAATGCTTGTTTTTTGCTACGACTAATTTTAAACTATACCATTTTATATTTTTATAAAGAAAAGACAGCAAAGGGGTGCAAGTTATAAATATTGATTTATTTACTAAAAGAGTGATATATTTCAACAAAATATTGTTGTCATCCATGTAACAAAATATAAAGTATCTAAAACAGAAAAATCATGATGCTGTTTTGGGTTTCACCTTTCATACAATGATTTTCATAAATTGCTATGATTATAAATTTGGCCACAAATATTGCAATTTTACACTAATTCAAAAATAAAATAAATTCTAACGTGAAGAATTGTTTCATTCTTTCTAAAATGAGGCACTGTAACAAATCATATCAGAAAAAAAATATATATGTCACCATGCTTGTTACCAAGTTACAGTGCTAAATATTACCTCCCTTTTTTCATAAAATGGCCACAATTGATGCACAAAAATTTAATAATAAAAGCAGTTCTAACTTGGAGAATTGTTTCATTCTTTTTACAAAGAGGCACTTTAACAATACATACCGAAAATAAAATAAACAAGAGGGCCAAGATGGCCCTATATCGCTCACCTGACTGACCTTCAGTTACCCAACATAAGTAAATTATATAATACATGTACGCTCAAAATTCGTGAAAGACGAGATGGGCAATTATTTATTATTCTGGTTGAGTCGTGTTGTAAAGTAATCAAGTTCGATACTGTAGTCACTTTTCGGCAGAATATTGAATTATTCGCTGATTAACCCTATGCCTCTCGGAGACAACTTTCCACGCCTGTATCGATAGCCTCTCAGAGACGACTCTCCACGCCTCTATCGATAGCCTCATGATCATGACCAATCCCGCCTTTATCGATAGCCTCATGATCACGAAAATTCACGCCCGTGTATTTCAATCGCAAAAATAACACACAAACTTCATTTTCCGTGACAGGAAGTTTATATTTGTGTAAAAATAACATTTCCCCTAGTAAAATTACCCATGACATGATAGTGTTACTATTTAAAGTTTTTATAAAAGTAGCGTCCAATCGAACATACGGGTCAAGTGGGATCAAGCGAGGTCATCGCCCAGTCGCATTATGTAAAGTGCTAGAATTTTCCATGATTTGCGCAGGAATCTAAAAATAAATCGGGGTCAAATACAATTGTCTGAAAACAGAAGCAGTCTATTTCATGTCTTTTGGAAATGTGCATCCCGCGTAACCTTTGACAGAAAATAAAACTATGTTTACACGCAGCTGTCTTTTGGCACACTTTTGAAGTTGTTGTGTTTTCACAGCTGACACAAATCCATGGGTATATCACGGTGTCATACTGACCAAACAGGGGGCAATAAATCACTGATATCGGTAAGATTTTGCCAAACAAGAAAGATCAAATAAGAATCCCGCTGTGTTTGAAAGATCGAAAAAAAAATTTTCAATCGGGTATTTAATAAGAAACATACCCGCATACTCGTAAATAGATTTATACATTGTAAGATTTATAAATTATCACTTCACAAGCAGATTGATTGTATTTTCAAAATAAATAAAATACTTACCGTATAAAATTGAAAAGTTGTTTTCTCGCTAGTATAGTAATTGATGGGATAATTTTTAATAAAGATTCATATTATTTCCATAGCATACGCATAAACAACAACCATAATGCATGTATTTATTAAATCCTGCACATGTTTTATACACGACGTCTACACGATTGCTATAAAATTACCCTAACAGGGCCTACCCTGGTTGAAGAAAACTTTGCGCCAACACATTTGCCAATTTCTCCGTAACAGATGCGCGTGACGTCAACATTTTTTGCGATTATGATTTTGATGGTTCATCCAGTAAATTGTTAATAATTTCATTGTAACTCAACCAAATGATGTATTTTATTAATACCGTTTGATATATTAATATTACATTGATTTATTTCAACAGTTTGTTTATGCTGTCAAGCCGTATAACGGCGTTAAATGACAAACACAGCGAAGCGTTGTCGGTTGATTTTTTTCCAGTACATAAACTGTTCCAGCGCAATAAGCCGTTAAGGACAGCAGATCAGATATCTAAATAATAAAAAAAAATGTCCATCCCCGCCTTATCAAATCAGGCTAATTTTGTTTTCACAAAATCTCAACCAGTTGCCTCTCCTTCTCTATATAAATTAATGGCAGAGGTCTTAAAACAGTAACATCAGCTTCTCCATGTTAACCATTGTTATGAACAGAAACAAAAAATAAGTAATTATGCAGAACATAACCTATGGAAGGAACATCGAAACAACAGACACACAGGCCATTACTTTAAAAAAATAATTTATGGAAATGTCGGCCATAAACATCCTCAATCATGAGGCAAAGCATTATCATAAGCAATATATTTTTAATGTACACCAACTGCTTTGGAAAGTATATGCTTTTTGTTTTATAATTCATGGCAACATTTCATAAAAACTCGCACATGTATATATTCCTTCATACAGACTGACATGCGCAGTCGTAAACCAAGTATTACATAAACAATTATGACCTTGACATTAACACCATTGTGTGACCATATGTACAGCGCAAGACGGCGCACGATACATGGATGACATCAAGCAATGGAAACAGATAGGAAAGAACACAAGAAAGAACTAATGCACAAAACACTCATGCACAGTACGATTCCTGTTCAAAAAACGCAACAAAGTAATCCTTTCATGCAACACAACAAAAAAGAAAACCACCATTCCAATCAGCCGATACAACATTCGATGTTTACTTAAAAGTTAACTAAATTGAACCAATGGTCCAATTCAGCTCGTTGTGAACTACAATTCCATTATAAAATATTTACTTACTGCATTGTACGACATTTCAACTAAACAAAATGTACAGTAGATAAAATTAAAAAAAAAAGAAAAAACAAATTAAACAAACGACATCGAATGGCGTTACCCTTTGGAAAACTTGGCACATCGCAAAACAATAGTTCAAATAAGTTTTGAATGTTATAAATCATTATTATGCAGCTTAACTCATCAATAATAATACTTACCTTTCCTCGATATATAATGCGATCTAGATAAAGTAAGACATTGAAAATGCTGCGTCTAAAATCACCAACAGCCGTATCCAAGATGGCGGAAATATTTGCATGGAAAACGCGCGAGTTTTACGTATGTAAATGACATGACGTCATGCCCTTCCATCAATAAATTTTCGCCCTGGAAATTCCGATTTTAACAGTGAGGCCTAATTTTCGTGTTTGACATTCTTAAGCTTTGAAAAAGCAATGAAAAAATAAAACACATTTAAAAAACAGCACCAGTGACAAATACAAATATTGCCCTTCAGGTATTACATATTTTTGAACTTCACTTCCGTTAATATACACGAGGGAGGCACATAATCCACGGTTCTCCAATCACTCTTTATCTCTACTGAACGAAATAACTGGGCCAAATTCGAAAATAGATATAGAGCTTCATATGATAATATAGTAATGACTCCACCGTCTTGGGAATGTCAGTAGCGAAGGCACCTATCAGGAGGTTACACATTTTACTATCAAAACAGTATAAAGTAAGGCATTCATAAAGCCAACAGGCAGAACACTGTAGAACAAATCACAAACTGATTTGAGTCCTCACCTATAAGTATGTAACGGAAAATGATCTTCCATTTATTGAATTATGAAAAAGAGCATGAAACTATAACTTCATTGTTGACCTCATTGTAGTTTATCTTATCTATGAATAAAAATGGTCATACTTTCTCATTGTTTTTTTGTTTTTGTTTTTTTTTTCGTTTGATTCGTTAATGATATTTTAGTATAGACATTATGTAGAACAGTATGTTAGTTAAATACTAGTTTACGGTGCATCAATGTCTTTCTTCTTCCCGCTAGTCACACCATAACACAAAGACAGTGTAAAAAAGAACATACGTATATTACTGCAATGCATCAAAGTCGATCGAACCACATTGCACATCATTTTATGGCTGAAATCGTACATACCTTTGATATACCATTACGCTTGTCTTGTAAATCAAACGTCGCAAAAGTTACATTACAGTTTCTGCATATATAATGCAAAGTATCTCTACTCAATTAATGTACATAAATCAATGTTCTTTTCTGATTATGACCTATTCTAGTAAACCATATGTCAATAATCAGTAGTCTCAAATAATACATTTTAAATAAAGCTACATTGTAAAAAGAAAAAAAAGAAATTAAATAAAAGCCTATACAATAACATATTAACTAAGAGTTTATTCGTTAGAAATCTACCCAACGAATAATTTTTTCCCAATCAAACTGAAGAGAATCTGTCATTGTTTCTTTTCCAGTTCGAAGAAATTTTTTAATGGGGGTTTACGTCATTTTCAACACATTTCAGGTTATATATGGCATATCCAATGTTAATGGAGGAAGAGCTCAGAATGAATCTGAGTAGAACCACCGTATTTCCACAAGTAACTGGCAAACTGTCTCACATACAGTTTTTTGGAGCGAGTGGAACTCGAACCTACGACCTTAACGATGAGAGGTAAGTGATCCTGAAACGGCGCCACAGAATTTGAAGCAAAATATTTTAAAAAACATATTTATTTGTTGGCTATTTTATAGTCACCAATACATCGCGATTATCAAAATACAAATACAGATATATTAATCATACTAGAAATATATTCTTCATTCTTTCAAATTGTTAAAACCACATTTAAAACGTCAATCTAGTGACTACTTGTGAAATCCGTTCCAAATGAGTCGACCGGTCGTTGTTCGACTAATAAAAGAAGCTCTGCAAGATTATTTTCTTACAAATACGGCAGATATGAACATGTACCTAAATAGAAATGCTCAGGTAAAAAACATACAAGTGATGCAATACGCAAAAATACTCGGTGACTTGGCAAAAAAATAATAATTAAGGGGACGGCATTGTTGGGTCAACGATAAGTATCCTGCATTCCAGCCGTTTTAAAGCATTAGAAGGAATTCGCTTCCGGACAATATACAACAAGGGGAAAGCGTCATGGCCAACTGCAAAAAGGTCAACCACCAAATATTCAGCACGATGTAAAATAAAATGGTTATAGTTTCTTATAATAATCTTCGTGGTATGTTTAGCAAGTAAACTTTATGAATTATCTTACAACACACTACTATAAAGTCAGATGAAGACAGTTTTTTGAAATCGGTGCTGTATTTGCAAGCGAGAGGAGAAAAACGGCTGTAGAATTCATAAAATACATAACGTATGTTTTTAGTAAGAGACGATTATTATAACTCCACGACAGAACCGAGACGTAGGTTTCAAACGAAACAGTCACAACAACCGCATAAATTGAATCCATATGAACTTTGGATATAATAGCTATAAGCTACAATGGCTGATATGCTGTTGCCAGAATGTACAAAACTTAAAAGTCTACGTGTAGACGGGGCGGCAGACACATGGCAATCAGAATTGCTTACATCGAACATGGATAAAGTGAACTATAAAGTAGATAACAAATGTGGCATACAGTTTTGACATGCAATATAAAATATGGACCTTGGATATTTATAGATAAAAAGACAACTTCAGATTAGTTTTTTTTTATTGAAAGCAAATAATTAATTTAAATATAAACACACAAGTGCATGAATAATCATTACAGTGTATTTAAAGGTGCACCGACTGAATTTAAAGAGATAGTACGCAATAATGTTGAAAACATGTTACAGCATTGAATAAATCGTTACCCCATATGAACGTATTATAATCACATGGGTATCTTAATATACAAGCATTTCCTTCTGAAACATCATAATTTTGTTTTGACATTCAAGCGCAGTAGCGTCATGCTAGTTACGAAAATATAATTTCACATATGATATATACAAATTGTTGTTCTCCTTGCATTGTTTTCTCTGTTATACCGCTAATAACTGATGAAAATAAAAAAGCTGGTACACCTTATAACATATGACCCTAAATATGCGAAGAAACGAGATCTGTCAATCATAAAGAAGAGTAATGTTCCTTTCCAAAATAAGGGTTTGGTTACAACTAAATGTTCCTTATTTTATATTTGTATTATTCAAATAATAGAATAAATTGGAAATTTACCAAAATTTCCAGCTGACCTTTTAACAAATATATTTGAATTTAGTGTCGTCAACGAATAATATTATTATTATTGCTTGTTATATTCAGACACAGAACAGAACATATGTTTATTCAAATTTAAGGATAGTATATCGCCATGATGTACATAAATACCTTGTTAAATAACGTTAATTTATTGTTTAACAAATCCTATAATAACATAATAATAATTATAACAATGAATGATACTAATTGAAAAAGTATTTTATATATTGTATACGTTTTATCAATTAATATATACTTAATAAGTATGACATTCGGCAAATATGTGTTAAATGGCAACATTATTAATTAAGGTGACTCAATAAGTTATTTATGTAAGCACATTATGACGTTGTACTATATGTCACCAGGAACTTAGTATACTGTCATGTGGATGGGCGTACTTTATGCTTTAAAGTTTAAGCATTATCTGTAGTTAGTTAATGGTATATTTAAAAGACTTTAAGAACTGTGTGATTGATATATTGGGCTTGATTTTAAATAGAAATGCCTGACATTTATATATAATATATAATGTATTGAATTAAATAGATATACCTATTATGCAATAGTGCAGGTACATCCACATACCGAGTGCAAATACACTACCATTCAAGTACAACTGGAATGCAACACTCTTTTATATTACACAGTCAGTGCATCTGATGACAAGCTGTAACAGTAAAACTATTTTGTCCTGTTCTGTTCTATATTATTCACATATTAATTGCATACATGAACCTCTACAGTTCTATGGCATTACTATGGTATTACGGAATGATGAATCTAATATAAAATAAAATATTATGCATAATTCATCTTCCTGAACCTTATTGTGTGAATATATCTGTATTTGATTTATAACTAAATTGAATCAGTAAATATTTAATTTAACTTAAATGATATAGTTTGTGAAAATTGTTAATTATTTGCTTTGCAGCATATATTGAATTGGCATTTGTTGTTTTTCAGTAAATATTTATTTGAGTGTACGTTTTACTGTATTAAATTATTATCAAATAGTGCAGAATGAAAATACTTGTCTATGTTTGTTTAAATTATGTTAGTTTTGCAATGGAATGCATTGTTAGTATTGGAATGCAGTCATATGATGCTTCAAAATTCACATGTATCGATAAATATATATTGGTCGGTGTATGCCGGTTAACATTCAATTATGGGATTAAAATTATTTAAACTTTAAACTTAAACCATTCAGAATGACAATGCCTTAGTTGGCAAGGACGGTATTACTGTGTCTCTTCTACATGTACCTCAATGGTTATTATATAAAATATAACGACAGACAACATTTAATTAAAATGCTATCTTTTTAAATATATCACTTAATATCTAATTGAGGCTTCACATGTATACATACTTGTATAGTTAATGTGCTGATCTCTTCCCTACCCAGTAGACACACTATTCGTATTCTCAACGTCTGTTCTGTTGTCATTATGCACTGTTATTATCTATGTTGTTTTAATCTAACTAAATAATTATTACTGTTATCTAAGTTTAAGCGTAACGCGTTTACTATACAACGGTCGTGTTGTCTTTCATTTATGTGATATTTAAAACTGATTTGTGAATTGACCAGTAAATAAAAAATATTTTGTTGGATGTTATGTGTTATACTACACTTATTTATTCATAATGGGTAAACGTACATATATTTAAGTAATTTCTATTTAATCCCTCAAACTGCTAGGACATTTTGTATGTGCTCTATTCCGTTAGATTACTTGAACTATTTGAATTACTGCTATATGCACCGTAAATTCTTAATTGAATTAGAATTCAAATGTGCTCTTTATTTAGTTGTGTTTACTTGATATGTACAGTCAAACCTGTTTTCATCTCTATTCAACAACCATTTGTCTTAAACAACCATAGTTTGTATTTAGCATTTTTATAATTTTAATCTTACTTTATTAAGCAACCAGCTTCCTTAAAGATTCATGTTTGCTCTTTTCCTTGAGTAACTGCTTAAGACAGGTTTGACTGTACACCATCTAATTGCATAAAAGCAGCAAAAAAATAGTTTAAATGATAAGCAAAATGAAAAAGCTACGATCAACCAGATATGAATGTGCATATATTGAAACAAAAACACTTCAAAACAAATTACACAAATTACACTTTCTGGTTATTTATATAAAAATAAAAGATGAATAAAAAAAAGATGTTTATTAAACATTCATACCCTCATAAAAATGTGTCTTGTAACTAGGTCCTTTAGAGTATGGCCAAAGTGGCCCATAACAACCTAGGCGAAACTGTTCTCGAGATACAAGACGGAAACCTGAATTCTATCAATAGTAGTAGTGACCTTAATCTTTGACCTTCGTTCAAAAGTGATTCGAAGAAATCTACCCAACGTACAAATTCGGGGTTTTAGGTCAAATAACCCTGTAAATCTAAAGGACTAAGCCCAAGCAGTATTAATTTATCGCTTGGAAACCAAAGTTACCAGGACAAACCACCATCAAAGTTTGAAGACTAATCGATTATCGTCCGGATAACGATTTTTTAAATAGCAACTGTGACATTATGACCTCCAACTTTATAAGATAAAACTTACCAAGACAATCCATCTTGCAAAGTGCTAGGAACGCAGGGTTAATGAGCTAGCATAAGAAAACCATGACTGCCTATCGATATACTGGCCTATGAACGGACGCATCGACAAAGAGCAAACCAATATATCTCAGTATTTTCAGAGGGCATAAAAACTACATAAGTATTATAGGTTCTCAGAATGCATTGTAGCTCGACTATTCGTTTGCCATAGAAATAATAACAACAATAAAAATACTCTAAAATGCACGTATATCTATATGTGATCCTTTCAGCGACCAATCAATAACAAAACCTTTCCTTATATTGTGACATTTCATGATGGCGGGTCTCTATACTTGTCAAATAATTAACATTGTTTTATATTTTATCCCAACAACATTTTAGTGATGTATTGTGAAGATAACATGGCATATTTCTCACTATAATGATATATATTAAACAAGTAAATATCAATATTGTCGATTTGACATAATGTTTAAATCTGACGTGAGTAAGATATATTTGCTTCGAATAGTCGAGCTACTAAAGTATGCATACAACACCTTTAAAACAATATTGAGTATATAAAGCATAATATATATGTATATAATAAAAAAAATATAATTAAATATTTTCATAATAATTTAGAAGTCAAACATGTTCAAACTTTCTTGAACGTATTTACTTTTACACGTTTCCTACTGAATTGTAGATATAGATGTACATGGGAATAAGACCAATATATTATTCAAGCAATTTTTCTAAGCTCAATCCTTATAGATCACCAGTTCACATCGTTTCTAGCTTTTTGTCTATTTGTTTCTTTCTGTGTTCTTTAGGTTTTATTATGTCGATATTATGAAATAATGCTTTTTTTATTACCGACTTTAAATAATGTATTCTTGTTATGATAAAGATGGTATATATTCCTTACTGTGTTACCTGTTATGTTATATCGATTTTATTTGATAATTTTACAGACATTCTTAATTAAACTATTAGTTCGTTCGTGTTCCTATATCGAGAATTGAAGTAGGAACATATTCGCCATCTTATCGAAAAACATGCAATATAAACAAAGAGATTAATTTGGTTACATTCTTTATTTCAACCCAATGGGTATTTATCAAGGATAAAGTACAATTAGACACAACAGCTCATTGATTGGAATAAATGGACAACTGGACACAAACGACATTGATATAGGTTATTTCTATGCCGGATGTCAACGTTAAATTGCGGAATGACGTACTATTTCCTGCGACGTTACGTAGGCATGAAAGTAAAGCATAAGATTGTAACCAAATTAATGTTTATAACTTCTAGTAAAAAGAACATTCAATGAGTTTTACAATGTAACAGTCCTAAACAATATGAAAGCATACAATCAAGAGTAAAAAAACAAAATAAAATTGTACCTATATCCAACATCCTAAATGGATAGTATACATTATGCAATACAGGATGTCATTGGATGTTATCAAACATACTGTTTATAACTACTTGGTTTACGCTCGTAGCTGATATCTACTTATATTCCAAAATAGTTATATTACTGAAGAACGTCTTCTAGCATAAAACCCCAATCGAATATGTTTCCATCAGACAGTTAATAAATGTTAGAACATTCCAAAACTGAAAATTATAAACACGCCTATTTTTGTAAATGAACTCTATTTTTTATAAACCTAGTAATACTCTCTTTCTATAAGTTCTATAAACATATATGTACAAATTGAAAAAAAAAATATGAAAGGGGAATTCCAATCTGCATTAATGGTAGCCTATTGAAATAATGTGCTGAACAAGCTTAATAAACCTTCAAAATGTCACTATTTGAAGAAGAAAAAAATACCCATCTGTGATACAAAAAATATGAAAAATTACAGCTGAATATAACTATAGGTAGCTAAACACACATGAAAGGGGAATTCGAATCTGCACTACTTAAAACCTATTATTTCAATGTGTCGAACAAAAACCTTAATAAACCTTAAAAATGTCAATATTTACAAAGAAAAAACTATCCATGTATCATAAAAAAATTTGAAAAACGCACAGCTGGATAAATCATAGGTAGCTAAACGCACATGAAATTGGAATTCCAATCTGCACTACTGACAGCTTATTATTCCAATGTGTAGAATAAAAGCCTTATTAAACCCGAAAACTATTAATATTTACACAAAAAAATATCCATCTATCATACAAAAAATGTTAAAAACACATAGCTGGATATTACTATAGGTAGCTAAACACACATGAAATGGGAATTCCAATCTGCACTACTGGCAGCTTATTATTTCAATGTATCAATCAAAATACTAAATAAACCTCAAAATGTCAATATTTACAACAACAAAAAAAACATCTATCATACAAACAAGTTGGCTGGTTTCAAAAGCATCCAATGGTTAGGTCTTATAAACGATGTGGCAATTAAAGTGAATGAATGTGTAAGTTTGGTTCCTTGTACAGGGTACTAAATTCACTGGTGATACCAAATCCCGACAAGGTTCAGGCTGACACAGCGAATTCCCGGCTTCAGGTGTGCCTGATAGTAACTTTTATGTACTGATCTCAATCATTATGTATTGCCATTTGCATATTTAAAAAGGAACTTACCTTATATATTGTCTAATGTACTTACTGCTATGTTCTTTACAACTAACTACTGTGATAATAATATTTTTTTAAATAAACAGTTAAAAATGACTGTTTTTCAGAAACTTGTGCATTCAGTGATATATCTGATTCTGACGACGTGCTAAAAATATGTCACACCGGTAAACTATCTTTATAGTTCTGCTGTATAGAATAAAATAAACAACTGTAGCTGTTTAATTTTGTTATTATTTCCATTGTTATGTGTTCAGCATATTATAATAATTGAGTAAATACATCGTTATTTGAAAACTATTTACAATAACTCGGTAGGAATTTGTCAGAAATGGCGATAAATTGTCAAAAAAGATAAGTTTCAAGACCTCATTTAAGCAAGGCGTTTAAGAAAACTCCTTTATTTAAGGCATCATCATTTTTTTTCCTGATTAAATATGCAAAGAACAATTCATCTCAAAAAGTGCATTAAAACGTCACAGTCAGTTATAACACACACACGGCATTTGAATTTTACTATTAGCCGGAAAGTGGTCAAGACATGAATAAGTTTTAATATCAAAAGCGGTTTGTACATTCCCATGATGCACTGTTTAGAAAAACAATGGCGACCTCCATGTGGCGAATGCCGTGTTTTTAACACGTGATCGTGACGTTTCAATATGGCAGCGCCCAGATTCACTTTCTTAACTGGCCCTTATATAGGATTCGGTCGCTCATGCGACCTAACCAAAAATGTGGAAACACACACAGCTGGATATAGATAACTATATATAGCTAAACTCACAAACAAGAAATTTGTCATTTAGCACTACTAGTATTTTAATCAAATTTAGCGTCAAACAAAATCTTAATACAAATTTACAATATGAAAAATATATCATGCAAAAACGGTGTAAAACACACTCTCGGATACAGTTGTATATCATAGCTAAACAAAATTCATAGAGTAGGCTAATCAATACAAATAAACCGAAAAAACAAGTTTAACAGCAACATGTGCACACGACCAAACTGTTGCCATAAGCTTGATGAGCCGTTTTTCGATTTGAGACGAGTCTCTCGGAATATGATACTTAATCTATATAAATCAGCATAAACAAGTTCAATATCTTTAAAGAACGTACACGTTTAAAAACGTCAGCAATCAACACTGATAGTTAATATTAACTATTAAAAAATGCAACACAAATACCAATATCCCAATATGTACATGTATGTTTATATAAGTAAGAGAGTAAATATATAGAGCGTGTTCATCATTTTCATTTGTTTCTAGTGAAGTTTTAACTTAAACCTTTACTATACATGATGCAATTTCACTTTCTAGAACATTGGTTTTAATGTAATTACGTAATACACAACTTTTTCATAAGTGTTTGTGTAAATATCTAACATTATCAAAAACTTTAAAAATAGATACACATGTGATTTACGATTATGTAAGCAAATCAGAAAAGAAATGAAAAATACAAGCAAATCACATTATTGATATACACATTAACTCATAGAAAATATTTCAAAGCAAAACAAACAAACAAAGATCGGTCATGTTTAAAATGTTAAATGAAAACCAAAAAAAAAAAGATTCGTCTTTGATACAAGAACGTTCTAAACCAAACAGTATGATATAACTATAGATACATGTAACTAACCACACATGAAAGGAGAAATTCCTTCTGCAATACCGGCAGCTTATTGCAATAAATGTGTGAAACAAAACCTTAATAAACCTTCAAAATGTCAATATTTACAAACAAAAAAAATCAATCTATTATACAAGAATCGTTTAAAACACACAGCTGGATATAACTATAGATAGATAAAACCACATGCAAGGCATTTGCCAGTCAGCGCTAGTAGCATTTCTTTACATACATGCGTCAAACACAATCTTAATTAAAAAGCTTAAAATCTAAAAATTTTCGAATGATAAAAATATGTATCTATTTTGCAAAATCTGTGTAAAACACAACAATTACAGATCATAACCAATAAAACGTTAAAGAGTAGGCTATTCAGTAATACCAACATACCGTAAAAACTAGTTTAACAGTACCATGTATACCGGTGTGCATATGTATAATATATAGTTAATTATCTAAAAGTTTATATATCTTTCAAAACGTGCACCAAACTGTTGTTACAATCTTGATCGGTCTTTTTTTTATTTGAGACGAGTCTCTCGGAGTATGATACTTAGTATATAGAAATCAACATACACAAGCTCAATATCGTTTAGGAAGGTACACGTTTAAAAACGTTAGCATTTAACATATAAATGATGGTTGATATCAAATACAAATCTAATCATTAATACATTTTAAAAAAGCAACACAAATGCTCATATTCTAATTTGTACATGCATATTTATAGAAATTTAGAAAGAGAGTAATATATTAATAGAAAGATAATTTATTTACAAAAAAAGAGCGTATTTATAGTTCATTTATTTGTTCATTTTTGCAAAGTTGGTTTCATTGTATTTTTTAACTTATACCTCACTATATTTAATACGATTTCACTTTCTAAAACATTGGTTTTATTCTTATTATTCAAAACACACATTTTTCATCACTGTTTGTGTAAATATTTTACATTTTCCAAAACTTAAAAATAGATACACATGTGATTTATGTATGCAGACCAGAAATACAATGTAAAATACGAGCAAACTATTAATTAGTTTGCAATTGGAATCATAAAACATATAAACATATTTTAAACAAAATAAACAAAACAATGATGGATAACTTTATAAATAACGATAGCGGATGGGTGAAAATATTAATATATATATATGTTCGAAAACTTGAAAAAAAAGCAAATAAAAATTAGGCATATATGAATCAAACTTGTTCAACATCCTCAAGCGAATAAACAAAAACACAAAGCTCATGTAAAGTAAAAAATATTCCGTGATACATAATTGCCATACGTACTTCTACAGTATTAAGATTAAATATTATTTAAACAAAATCAATACACATACTACACAAAGCTTGATGAAGATATCAAATTTATATACGAATTATTAACAAACAAATACAATATTATAAACACAAATATATCACACTTACACAGTTTGAGTATAAATAGAGCCGACTTTATCAAATCATATATAATACGTAGCTTTGTGTTGTTTTTTTAATTTATTACGGCTAACAATGTACAATTAAACTCATTATGATAATAATATAACACTCGATACATTTTAGTGAAAAATATATACTCAAAATAGTGTCAATGCATTTTAATTAACCTCTGTCTATTCATAAAACGCGTTTTAGACACATGTTTACATTACACTCCATATATGTACTACTATTATCACTCCTTATATGCATTTCTGGTGCCACTGTGGTGTACAATCGACTGTACCTACTAATGAATCATTTATATCTTGCTCCACCTTGTTTCCGATCGTTGATGATACGGAAAGCAACTATGCAGGTCATTCCACTTTGTGAACAAGTGATGTGGTCGGGGAACGGATTATTAGCTTGTTGGTCCAGAACTGCCTGAATGTGAGGCATTTCATCTATGTTTAGACTGTCGTCATATTCAATCGTTTCTTTCAGGCTAGATGAATTATCAAACAGAGTAACAGTTTAATATATCCCATTGAACATCTTGAAACATGGTAAATATTCTGAAGTTTCCGATATAAAATTATTCAAATGAATATATTGCTATTATTATTTGGATTTTTCGCTATCAACTATTGCTTATTTTTAGTCATGAATGGGAAAGAATATAAAAGACGTTGTTGATAATATAAAATGTATATATAACAATATTAGATATGTACCTAAGACAATTGATAAAAAGAAATGTGTAACAAGTTCATTCATAAAGTTCGATCATTTTGTTGAAAATCTAAACTCCAGTTAAAAACGGGACATCCTTTTATTATTTACATACGTATATAAAGTTAATTTTCTGAAAAATACAAACCTGTGCTGACTGATATCGACGTAGTCCTCATCATCGGTGTTTTCATGTACAGATAGACGCATGACAATGCATTCAAATATTACTTCCGATAGCGAATCCAAGCTTTCTAACGATATGGACTTGAAACAATCAGTCAACATGTCTTCAGTTTTCTGGTCTATTTGTCCAAATATACCGTCTTTAGCAATGCCATCAAACACCTCCTTTATAAGATATTTTGTATTTAAATACTTTTCTCTGCAATAGCTTTTGATACATAATTTGAACAATAACAGAAAGCCTGAATTACAAACATGAAATATTACAATATTATGTGATAATGAGGCATCGGTGGCCTCCGTAAAAATTAAAGGTACAATAGTTGTCGCCATTTTTTGTTTCAAATCAAAACATTACATATATTTTATAACATTGATAGCATATTACTTATTTTCGGTAACTGTGCAGTGATGTGTTGTAAGTGTTTCAAACTAAGTTTGACCTTTCATCTTCGGAGCCTCAAGCATTTGGCTTTCTGGTCCTCAATATGGACATATACAAAAAATATTATCAGCGGGAAAGACGTGTTAGACTTGTCCACGTTGTTTCATTTATTTATCATAGAGACCCATGTAAATATACAAGTGACTGTTATCATACTGACCTGTAGTAAATATGCATTGTCATATTAACATGTAAATCATTTGCATTATGATAACATGGGGATATAAACACTTGTGTATTTATACTCTACATTCCAATACTTTACATGCCTGATGTGAAGATCAATAAGAACAATATTACATTACATTACACATTTAAGACATTTATAACAGTATTGCATAGGTTTGTATCTGGAAGTTAGTAACACAATGTCTTACTGTGATGGTCTGTCTATGAGACACATGTTCCATTGCCTTTCTGCGTGATAACAGAAGCCATAGTGACCTTGTATGTTGAAGGTTGCACGTTTGTGATGCCTGAAACATTTGACTACATTTAAAGAACATGACTCATTCGCAAAAAATATATCGTTACGTATCCGGCTAATATTTAAATAACATTATGAAAAAGCTAAATGCAATGCTACATGTATATAGAGTAAGAGAGATAATGCTATGCAAGCAGGTAATCCTCTCAACCGCACTCAAGTAAATGGTAAAATGACACATATACAATGTATACACGTCGAAGTGTTTCAAACATTATTTGCGTACGTCTATAAAGTCATGATGGACGTGAGTTAAAAATAACTTAAATTAATGCTTGTGTCCACCGCAATCCATTGCAGGCAATATAACGTATATTCAACTACACCGAAAGACGTTAATAACACATTTGAGTAATACAATGTTGTACATATATTTTTAAATAGGCAAATTGCATCGATGCAATATATAATGACAAATAGATTTCAAATTAAAAGATTATTATAGATAATATCAGAATATAAAAGCATTGACATATATTCAATCGTTCAAAGCAGAATACAATCTCAGTAAAATTTTATAAATATTTGATATTTAGTTTAACCACAATCACTTTTAATACAGGTTAGGCTATAATATTTTTCGAAACACACTGATTTGTATAATACGCTGTCTGCACTAATTAAAACCAGTTTTAAACGGATTCATTGGAAGCAAAGAATGTAACCTAAAATACGAAAAAAGCATAATTGGTTTGATTGTTCACAAAGGGTAATTAAAAATGCACCACAATTGGTTTGATTGTTCACAAAGGGTAACGAAAAATGCACCACACTTGGTTTGATTGTTCACAAAGGGTAACGAAAAATGCACCACAATTGGTTTGTTTGTTCACAAAGGGAAATGAAACATGCACCACACTTGGTTTGATTGTTCACAAAGGGTAATGAAACATGCACCACATTTGGTTTGACTGTTCACAAAGGGTAATGAAACATGCACCACATTTGGTTTGATTGTTCACAAAGGGTAATGAAACATGCACCACACTTTGTTTGGTTGTTCAAAAAGGGTAATGAAACATGCACCACACTTGGTTTGATTGTTCACAGAGGGTAATGAAACATGCACCACACCTCGTTTTCTTTTCTCAAATAATAATGAACTGAACATTTGTTCTTAGGAAAGAGAACTGTTTACTTTTACAATGATCCATCAGTATAATTATGTAAGCGAAATATATGAGCATCGTACTTTTCAATATTTGGCACTAAAATTATACTTGTTAGTTTAATGTTGAATAATTAGATATAGGTTCATAGTTATTGAACACTTCTCCATTATAGTTTAGTCACTTTCAGCTTGGACAATACAAACGTATTCTAAATGCGTAATTTTTACCATCAAATATATTTCTCACGCTGCCTTTGCATTTAACAATTTACTGTGATCCTCTAAATAGCTCCAAAGATATGAGTAATAAATAAAATCTCTTGTGTCTATTTACATTATATTGAATACTCGTTACCAACCAATAAGAAACATCAATGTGAATCATACAATTTTATACCCAAACTATTTTCTAGCTTTTAACAGAAAAATGTAAAATGAATTAAAAACTTTCAGTGATAAAATATTTATATAATATAAAAGGTGATCCTTCCTAGCCCCGTAAGGATCTAGAAAAAATAACTTACCCTAACACTCAATAATGGATTTCGAAGCTTCAAGACATCTTCCATGAAAGATACGAGCAACATTTTATTATCTTTGGCTCCTAAAGATTTTAGGAAATTAATTGCTATGTTCAGGTTGTCAATCGTTCGGCTAATTTCTGTAAGGTACCTGAAGTCCAGCGCTATCTGATGTTTGGCAGTTTCTTCTATACGTTTCTGAAACATTTATTCACATTAATATATATATATATATATGAAGATCAATTTTTTCAAAATATATATATTTAACATGAAATGAGTACATGCATGCAGCTTTTCTCTTGTCTCGAAGTTAAACATTTTACGGTAAATCATCATGCTCTCTTCCTTGGTGATGCGAGGACATAAATGGTGACGAGACTTTTCTAAAACATTTAATATGCAGAGGCAATCGATTTTTCTCGTTTCATACGTACGTTCTCACATTTAATAACATTTTTTTTGTGCTTCGACCTTTGAAATGTTATCGAATACACTTGCCAGTAGCATCGCTTGTATGTATTTAGTTGGGAACATATTTGTGAATACTGCCACGTTTGTCACACGTCTAACGGAAATATATTTATTAGCATCGCCTCGTTTAATTAAATGGGTATGTTTGCTTGAAGATGACAAAGTAGACTAAAGCTTCCATTTCCGTACAAAGGCGATATCCGCTGTTGACGCATATGATTGATACTCTGCATCCATCATTCTTGTTTTTTTTTTTTAGCTTTTAACAATTGCAGTGTCAAAACTGTATAGCGCATATACCATATGCTTGTTTATGCACGTCATATTTTTTCACTGTTTTAAGGTACTAAAAGACGGAAAAGTGTTTTTTTATAAAACAAGTATTTATACATTACATATATTATATATTATAATAAAATATATGATCGTGTTGGTACTAGTAGTTTTAATGGAATCCTACATGTAATAATTGAATCAATCGATACCATCTTCTTAACCATTTTAATAACATAAATATTCATATAAGATTTTCTATATATGATTCCCGATATGGTTATTGCAATATGCTTGCCATATGCTCTTTACAGTATACCTTATTAATCTAGAGAATATGTTGTATCATTTTTTTTCTAAAATAAAGTTTAACTTTACCTGTGGTATCAAATTCTCTAATGATTTGAAAGTGCTCGAATTAGTCGAATCAAATCGGTAAACCATTTCCTCAGCCTGTAAAGAACGTAAAATTCATAAATTTTGTAATATTACGGATATGAAGAAAACATTATTTCACATTTAACTGATATTCAAAAGATAATATACAGTTATGCCTGATAAAATATATTAATGATTGTGTAAACAATATATGTTTTTATTGGAACGATTATGCAGTCCAAAACTAAAGCTGTTTACAAATCATATCTGTTCTTGAAAAGTTAATTTCGAATGTATGTGTAATTGAATTGAATTGGCATAATATAAAGTATAACATACGTCTTTGAGGTCCTTTCTAGAGAACCTAAATGTCGGTTTTGCGTACAGATATCGCTCAATTATCTGTTTTTCTAGGTTAGCAAAGTCATACTCCACCAACGTCCCTTTACCGATCTCAAAGGAATACTGGCAGTTGGCGAGAACCAAAGGCAGTAAATCATGTTTGCTGTCGAATATCACGAGATCTGACGCAGTCACATCATTCATACCGATTTGCATATTGGAAGGCACGCTAAAAATATTAATAGTATATACATGATAATTTGGTTAATGTAATAGAAAAATGTAATCCTAAAAGTTATTTTTAACACAATATTACCTCGGATTGATGAATAACAGAAAAATAAAACATAACATGAGTTCAAGAAATGTATGATGAGCTTATTTGGAACATTAACAACGAAAATAATAACATACGAATAACATTATTATTTACTTTGGGGAAAGTCTTTACACGTACCTTAAATAATAGACTACACGATTGGTCTGAATATAATTCGTTATATATCGAGGCCCAATTAGGTTTAAGATCCAATATGGGGAAAGCAAAAAAAAATTTTGTATTCCACGTCTCATCATACACATATGTTAAATAGCAATCAACAACAATTACTATACTGTCCTTTATTGAATTAAGTTAAACGTTTTATTGTGCAGTAAAAGGAAATTTATAGCTAAAGTTAATAAAAGTTTGTATCCGAGGGAAAATATTAGATATATTTCGATCAATTTATTCGCCAGTTAATTCAAGAGTCAATCCATGGAATCAACTTATTAATTCATTTGCATGCATGATGGGAGTTATGCAGTGTGAATGTTAAACTCCTTTTCTATTTGCAATATTTTTGACGATATTGAAAATGTTCTTATCAAAGATGGATTCGATTGTATAAAATTCATGTTGAAATTGTTTTAGTGTTGTATGAAGATGCTATGATTATCTTGCTAACAATAGTGATGATTTACAAAGAAGCCCAATATTTCATCAGAGTATTGTAAAAGATTGAAGTTAAGTGTTAATACGCTGAAAACTAAAATAATGATTTTTAGAAAAGGAGATCGATAACCTGAAATACTCTTATTTTAATATAATATTAAAGAAATAGATATAGTAAAAAGTAGGTTTATTTGGCCATTGTAATTACAGCTGGTGGCTTTTTCGCGGAGTCAAAGAGTACACTTAGTGGTCAGGCATTAAAAGCTAGTTTCACAATGAATAAATACTAATGTAAGTTCAGTAATATACCGGTTATACATAGGTTTGATTTATTTGATAAGCTTAAAGCGCCAACCATTAATTATGCGATTGACAAGACAAAATAAAAATAATTCATTTACAGTTTTGTAAGCGCTTTTTGGGAGTAAAAAAAAGCACACAGAATTTTTTTCATTGATAACTGGGTAGGATCCCTTATTAAGCTGAAGATTATTTAATATTACAAATTTATTGAAGACAAATGAGAAAAGTACACTAAAAAGGTTTATTTGATGTTGAAATGTGATTTTGAAAATAACCCAATAAAACATATTTTCTTTAGGCTGGTCTTATTACTTACAAACTCATATTGTACGACTTATATGTTAATTCTTATAACATCATAGAATTGATGTGCTTTATGTTATCGTTTATAATTATGAATTTATGAATATATTTGTTATCATATATGTGGCTATTCCTCATGGGTCTCATTACTTCTCTTAACTAGAAATTTCACTGAAGGTCATGAATACCCCGAGATGGCGCCCTGATAACCTTTTGCTGCCCGCTTTGACACAGTGAGCCACCTAGAGATTCAAATGTGGGTGTTTGACGCTCATTGTAGGTAACTAGAAAGGTGATGGTTTAAGACTTTACACATGAAAAACACTGTTATAATTTTGAATTTTATTAGGGCCAAGAAATATAATTTGCCGAGAAATTAAGCACATACAAGGCCATAACTCATTAAAATATTAACCGAGCGGAACATGCTGATGATATGCACAACTAAGCTTAGTATCAATCACTTTTGTGAAGTGTCTTTGAATTCCAGTCAATGATTGCCGAGAAACTGCGACCACAAAAATTGTTTTAAAAAAAAAATCATTGAAAAATCTATCGCGCAATAGCAAATAAAGTTTAAACATTTACATGCATATGTCTTGAATCAAACCCCTTCTGACTGTACATTAGGAGTTTGATAAATTGTGACCTGTTGTCAGTAGTACGTTGATTCATTAAAGTTGGAACGTTGTGAATATTATTTTTGAATATATGTTTCTCGTACTTTGATAAAATCTAAAACATCTCTATTCAATAAAACATCAAGTCCAACAGTCCAAGGTTACACGTTATATACCTTTTCTCTGCACGATGGAACTCTACGATGTCATTGTGCTGCTTCAGAAGGAACTGCAACAATGCGAATGAACACAGTCCTGGGCCACTCTGTGATGGTAGGAGCATGGACAACTTTGTTTCCATTGTAATTCTCATTAAACAATACCTCTTTGGAACGTTTATAGGTCCATTTTTTGTTCGGCAAACTATAAAAAAATATTTATTGACAAACAAGCACTTTAATATTTACAATGATAGTATTTTTCTAATGTAAATACTTATTGACAGAGTTCTATGAAAAGAAGAAAAAATATCAGACTCAGTTTCAATTGGTCTACTCATGAAACATGTAACACAACTTTACTTGTAACACAATTGATGACAATCAGTCGATATGATTACTCTCGAAAATAATTTAAATGTTCACTTGACCACCTTCAAAAATGGTGTGAAGATAATGATGTGTTATTAAACAGGAACAAATAAAAGTAATGTTGATAAAAAATAAATAAAAACAAGGTTTGTTAAGCAACGACAAGAGGCGATAAATATTGGGTGCCAATATCGATGATAATTAACAATGGAGCAGCATTATAATGTTCTAGTTTAAGTGATTTAATATTGTCCCCGGTATTGGTTCATGGGTTGTCATATGGCTGTCGGGGTACCAATAACTGGGCCAACATGAAATCATTTAATTCATGGCAATTTTAAAGATTAACTGCTTGTACTAACTTGCCCTATTTTCAATTATTTTATTATGTAGGTTAATGAAATGAAAGTAGGCTAGATAAATAACATTTTTTATAATTTGTTTTCTCATTGTATAATCAGATGTATAAAACTTCTAAAAGTATAAGGCAGCATACTATATATACGATATATATATATATATATATATATATATATATATATATATATATGGGAGAGATAATAAATTAATTTTTAAAAATTAATTAATACACCCAAACAATACTGAATTCTTTAAATTTATTTTAAAAACCCGAGCGCTTTCGGAATATAACTCATTAAAATATTAATATATATAAGAGGATATATGATATATATAAGAGGTTTCGGTGTACTTTAACATTTAACAAGTGAATCAATACATTCAATAGTGTCAACGTCAATCTTACATTGCTTTCTTTTTATCACGAGTTGATTAGCAATAGTTCAAACAACCAGAATAATTGGTATTTGTCCGGTTGATATTGACCTAGCTTTTCATTGTTGCCAAGTTCGGTTCGTATAAGCCGAGTCCGCATCATTTTCCTAGATAACAAGGCTAATACAGTTAAGTTAATTAATAAATCATCTTATTTGTGGCTTTTATCGATGGTAAATATATCATATATATATATATATATATATATATATATTATATATGTAGATAATTATTTGCGAACACACGGCATAAATCAAAAGACCAGACTACGACGAATACGCGTAACGACAATTCAAACCAAAGTCACAATATCAAGTTCTTAACCGACCCAATAGTATTGGTGTTAACGGTGACTTATTGACTATGGTTTTGCATGCAACACATCTTGACTGGACTGATATTTTACATATATGAACTGATAACTTTATATGAGTACGATCAAGTTAAGTATTCATAACTATGCATACGCTTAATAAAGGACAGAAAAAGAAACCCGTTAGATCAAGAAGATACAGTGATATCATAGTAATTTCGTTTCATAAAGGGATATAATTTAAACGACAACGATATTTCCGATATTTGCTATATCTTTCAGATGCATGGGATATATATGGAGATAATTATTTGTGAATAACAAAGACTTAAATGTACAGACAAGACTACGGCGAGCACGCCTAGCTACAATGCAAACCATAGACATAATATCAAGACCTCTGCCAAACCAATAAATTTGGTGCCGACCATGACTTATATACTATGGAATTACATGCAACACATCTGGACAGGGTGGACAAATTTACATACATGAAGTGAGAGCTTTATATGAGTAGGATTCATGACTACTCACATGCTATATAAAGGACAAATTAATAAAACAGTTAGATCATAGAGATACTGTGAATTTATACACTGAACAAAAAACGAGAAACTTCCGTTTTCTATACATATCATTTTACTGTTATAAAAAGAAATCAGCATGTTAAATGGCCTAGATATGTTCGACCAAATTTACGTGGACGTGCCATTGACATGCTTAATGCTGGTATTGCGACATATGAGGTTGCTAGGGTTTTTGGCAGTTCTAGCCGTGCTATTCGAAACCTTAGGTAACGTTTCAAGCAACAGGACGTACGGGAGATTAACCACGTAGTGGGCGTCCGCGCGTCACAACGCATGGATAAGACCGTTATATCATGAACACCCACCTACGCACTCGTTTTTAAACTGCCACTGTCACTGCTGCTAACACCCTTGGAACACATAACAACCGAATATTTGACCAAACTGTACGCAATCGACTGCGCGATGGTGGTCTACTTCGACGTCGTTCTTACGTTGGCTGTGTTATGACGCGACGTCACAGCGTAAATCGTATTAATTGGGCGCAAACGCTACCGAGATGAGATTCTTGCAAGGCACGTCATCCATCTGTTTCAAAATAATGACAATATCACTCTGTTTCAACAGGATAATGCCACAAGCCATACAGCTAGAGATACTGTGAATTTCCTCAGGACGAATAACATTGCATTTAGTGATGACTGGCCCACCAAAAGCCCAAATCTGAATCCAATCGAACACATGTGGGATAATTTGGACAAGCGTGTTAGACGTTGCCCTATTCTACCGTCGAACGTCAATGGACTAACACAAGCCTTAATTCAGGAGAGGAACACATTCCACAGGCCGAAATCAACACACTTGTCGGTTCTTTGCACCATCGATGACAGGCAGTCCTTGATGCCCAAGGTGGCCATACCCTGTATTAATGTGTGATTTTCGTGTACGACCCCTACCACATTTAATCAACCAATTCGTAAGTTCTGTAAACGTAGAGCGATAAAATTTTCCACACAAATTCACATTGAAATACTCTTGCAATACATATAAAAATAATTTAACCCTTTTTCATATTTACGTATATCTGCACTTAAACACAGCGAAAGTTACTTATTTTGTACAGAATATATATATATAGCTAGAGAGAGAGATAATAATCACTTGATAATCTAGAAAAATGGTGTGAAGATAATGATGTGTTATTAAACAGGAACAAATAAAAGTAATGTTGATAAAAAATAAATAAAAACAAGGTTTGTTAAGCAACGACAAGAGGCGATAAATATTGGGTGCCAATATCGATGATAATTAACAATGGAGCAGCATTATAATGTTCTAGTTTAAGTGATTTAATATTGTCCCCGGTATTGGTTCATGGGTTGTCATATGGCTGTCGGGGTACCAATAACTGGGCCAACATGAAATCATTTAATTCATGGCAATTTTAAAGATTAACTGCTTGTACTAACTTGCCCTATTTTCAATTATTTTATTATGTAGGTTAATGAAATGAAAGTAGGCTAGATAAATAACATTTTTTATAATTTGTTTTCTCATTGTATAATCAGATGTATAAAACTTCTAAAAGTATAAGGCAGCATACTATATATACGATATATATATATATATATATATATATATATATATATATATATGGGAGAGATAATAAATTAATTTTTAAAAATTAATTAATACACCCAAACAATACTGAATTCTTTAAATTTATTTTAAAAACCCGAGCGCTTTCGGAATATAACTCATTAAAATATTAATATATATAAGAGGATATATGATATATATAAGAGGTTTCGGTGTACTTTAACATTTAACAAGTGAATCAATACATTCAATAGTGTCAACGTCAATCTTACATTGCTTTCTTTTTATCACGAGTTGATTAGCAATAGTTCAAACAACCAGAATAATTGGTATTTGTCCGGTTGATATTGACCTAGCTTTTCATTGTTGCCAAGTTCGGTTCGTATAAGCCGAGTCCGCATCATTTTCCTAGATAACAAGGCTAATACAGTTAAGTTAATTAATAAATCATCTTATTTGTGGCTTTTATCGATGGTAAATATATCATATATATATATATATATATATATATATATATTATATATGTAGATAATTATTTGCGAACACACGGCATAAATCAAAAGACCAGACTACGACGAATACGCGTAACGACAATTCAAACCAAAGTCACAATATCAAGTTCTTAACCGACCCAATAGTATTGGTGTTAACGGTGACTTATTGACTATGGTTCTGCATGCAACACATCTTGACTGGACTGATATTTTACATATATGAACTGATAACTTTATATGAGTACGATCAAGTTAAGTATTCATAACTATGCATACGCTTAATAAAGGACAGAAAAAGAAACCCGTTAGATCAAGAAGATACAGTGATATCATGGTAATTTCGTTTCATAAAGGGATATAATTTAAACGACAACGATATTTCCGATATTTGCTATATCTTTCAGATGCATGGGATATATATGGAGATAATTATTTGTGAATAACAAAGACTTAAATGTACAGACAAGACTACGGCGAGCACGCCTAGCTACAATGCAAACCATAGACATAATATCAAGACCTCTGCCAAACCAATAAATTTGGTGCCGACCATGACTTATATACTATGGAATTACATGCAACACATCTGGACAGGGTGGACAAATTTACATACATGAAGTGAGAGCTTTATATGAGTAGGATTCATGACTACTCACATGCTATATAAAGGACAAATTAATAAAACAGTTAGATCATAGAGATACTGTGAATTTATACACTGAACAAAAAACGAGAAACTTCCGTTTTCTATACATATCATTTTACTGTTATAAAAAGAAATCAGCATGTTAAATGGCCTAGATATGTTCGACCAAATTTACGTGGACGTGCCATTGACATGCTTAATGCTGGTATTGCGACATATGAGGTTGCTAGGGTTTTTGGCAGTTCTAGCCGTGCTATTCGAAACCTTAGGTAACGTTTCAAGCAACAGGACGTACGGGAGATTAACCACGTAGTGGGCGTCCGCGCGTCACAACGCATGGATAAGACCGTTATATCATGAACACCCACCTACGCACTCGTTTTTAAACTGCCACTGTCACTGCTGCTAACACCCTTGGAACACATAACAACCGAATATTTGACCAAACTGTACGCAATCGACTGCGCGATGGTGGTCTACTTCGACGTCGTTCTTACGTTGGCTGTGTTATGACGCGACGTCACAGCGTAAATCGTATTAATTGGGCGCAAACGCTACCGAGATGAGATTCTTGCAAGGCACGTCATCCATCTGTTTCAAAATAATGACAATATCACTCTGTTTCAACAGGATAATGCCACAAGCCATACAGCTAGAGATACTGTGAATTTCCTCAGGACGAATAACATTGCATTTAGTGATGACTGGCCCACCAAAAGCCCAAATCTGAATCCAATCGAACACATGTGGGATAATTTGGACAAGCGTGTTAGACGTTGCCCTATTCTACCGTCGAACGTCAATGGACTAACACAAGCCTTAATTCAGGAGAGGAACACATTCCACAGGCCGAAATCAACACACTTGTCGGTTCTTTGCACCATCGATGACAGGCAGTCCTTGATGCCCAAGGTGGCCATACCCTGTATTAATGTGTGATTTTCGTGTACGACCCCTACCACATTTAATCAACCAATTCGTAAGTTCTGTAAACGTAGAGCGATAAAATTTTCCACACAAATTCACATTGAAATACTCTTGCAATACATATAAAAATAATTTAACCCTTTTTCATATTTACGTATATCTGCACTTAAACACAGCGAAAGTTACTTATTTTGTACAGAATATATATATATAGCTAGAGAGAGAGATAATAATCACTTGATAATACATGAACACAGTTTACTTTTCTATGATGCATGCAGCCAACCACATTTGAATTGCCTCTGTCTCACTTTCTTTTAGAATCTCTTCTATTAAAAATGTAGATGAAACTACCAAATACCAGAGATGATCATGTTGAATTATAATTGTAGATGAATATTTTTGTCTTGAAAATAATCGCAACACTATTAATATGTTATCTATCTCACTCACTCAATTACTCACTCACAAATTCGCTCCTTCACTCACTCACTCACTCACTCACTCACTCACTCACTCACTCACTCACTTACTCACTCACTCACATAATTATTACGCTATGATATACGATATACTTGATTGACAGTACTCTATATGAAATGTGTAAATAAAATAATATATATTACTTTAAAATCTTTTTCATAGTCCATAACAAATAATTCAACTAGACTAAATAATGTATTTCCTGCAGTATTTGGGTTCTATAATCGTACCATATTGTGACAACGACTCCCTGCAGATGTCCCATGCTTCTGTAAAGTTTTTAATAAGGTCGGAGTACTGATTTTCTGCTGTTTCCTCTGAAGAAAAAAAATGAAATCCTGACACTATATGAGAAATACATATAATTATGGTTATAACATTTGATGTTATTGCTTACGACCATGCCTATGGACATTAACAATGCACATCTTTATAGACGTATAATAAACATTTGATAGGTGTTTCGGATTGACACACTAAAACTTGTCATAACAAGGTATACTATAAGGATTAAAATATTGCTTTGGTGTTTGGTTTCAAACGCATATCACTCATGGCAAACTGACAAATGTACAATTAGTACAAAGAACCATTGACGTTTAGTTCAAGGCTCTGGGACAATCAACATGTGGGTATTGTTTTTTAAAGGAATTATGGTGCAAAATACACATACAAGTTGAAAATGGAGACTTTCTCTGTATGTTATGCACATAAAATAGTGCATAGTGCTTGTATACCGATTTAAAACCATAATAAACCGTAACAGATATATACCACTAAGGAAAATATTGATAGTTATTTACATTTTTCTCCGTAAACATTCAGAACGTAGCTTCGCATTTCCGAAAATATCCGTTCTCGCACCTGGCAGTTGAAATAAAAATTAACTGCATATGCAGGGTAATTGTCACAAAAACAATAATTGAAAAATACTTTGTTTTAGTTTCGGAAGTCGGATATTATGTCAATAGTTATATGGAAACAAAGAACGAACTAGGTTTTGACAAGATAGTATTTCTTGGGGATTTATTTTTACAATGATAAAATACGTCATAACGAAAGAACTTAAGGTATAATGTAATGTGTGCACACAATAAAAAACTTTCGAACCGTTATGTTAGTAACCTGACTTGTTTCGATCAGTTGTTGACATTTTCTCCGTGATTCATTGGCTATCTGACACTTATACAGCTATTATATACTAGTAAATATATTCTTTAAAAAAAGTTTGAGCGTAACATGAGCGTAAGTGTTTACATCAGTTGTCAGCTATGCATTATTTGCTCACAATTATTTACATCGTCACGGTTTACAATGGTTAATAGGAATACCGAAGACAGTTCTTTCAAAATGGAAAAGTTAACAAATCAAATGATTTAGTTTCTGAAAACCTACGCATTTAATAAAGCGGCAATATATAATTATATACCTTGCATTCATAACTATGTAAGTTTGTATATCTTTGTTTTTGTTTATTTATGACACCATAATGAGAGTTAAATGCCAATCTTCCCCCTTTAATGCATATTTCATAACCTTTATATTTAGCGTACCAAACACCAATAAACATAAACTTTGTTGAATATACAGTTAATAAATGAACTATTTTCTTAAAAGATGAAATACTTGCACATCGATTATTCTGTAACACATCGTAAAAACCTCTTTGGCGGCTTATAAATGTATAAATTCAAAACACGGTTTAACAGTTTCCTGCTTTTCTTTATAAAATGACGTCCATGTCTTTACCGTCTAAAACAGTATCCACTGTTATGTGATCTACTTGTTTTCTGTCTATGTTCCTGTTGTACTGCTGTAGTAGTAATTTATGCAATCTCTTGATACCAGGAACATACTTCAAACCTCGTAAGCAGAACTCCTTTTAGAATAAATAGAAACATAAAACAGAGTATTAATGTGTTTAGACCATACACGTGTGCACGATTCTGCATTTGTGTGGGAAATTATGTTGGGGTCACATTCTCTGGGTCACATACACTGTTTTGTTTTATGCTATGACGATACGGGAACAGTGGGTTTTGGTGTAACCGTTAGGCTCTCCTGTGGCGGTTTGTATTACTCAGTGATCCGAAGCTGTCAGCCCTGTTGTCATTTATTGTGTATGAATTGTACTCATATAAATACGTGATCAGCCACTGGTAGAAATAAATAGGACAATTGACAGGAGGAATGTCCCAGAAATGCAGTAGCATGCAAACAAATGTTATTTGCACTTTTGAATATTCAATATTATGTGTTTAAAATCAAAATGAATTGACAAAATAAAAATACATATATTACAATTAATTTTCAAAAATGATGATTTTATTTGTGTTACGGAAACATGGTGTAGCAACGAAATTGACTTTACTACCATATAAATATTTCTACATTATTAAATAAATAGATCCGAGATATCACGTACCACGCGAGGATCAGGTGGAGTTATTATTTACGTTAGAGTAAAAGTATAGAATAATTATATAACTTTAAACAAGATCTTATCACATGCATCTGTTTTATAAAGCCACACCAAAAACATTATGAACAGAATCCGTCTCGCAAACACACAAACGAATCATGTTGACAAAATAAATAAAATACTAGATTTATTACAAAAACTAAAAACAACAACAAGATAACTAGGCAATAATTTTTCATGTGGTATGTCTGGTTTTTGTAGTATAAATATATAGTTGGCTCGGCCCATTAACTGACATTTTTTCCCAAATAATTTGATATATAAAAGTAAGTTACACTTCCTATCAAAATATGGTGGTTGAAATTTTTTTAATGTTTCAATTAAAAAAATAGCAAAATCCAGTAACTGCATTAATGATTTTTCTCAGCGCAAACCCCAGTAACTTCACTTACTGAGTTTTTGCACTAAGTTTTTAAAGAGCAAAAAATCAATAATGCAAAAAAAACCAGTATTATCTATGATTTCATAACTTCCTTGCACTATAACTTATTATTGACACTCCTCACCCTCTCTTGAAAAGAAAAAAATATATATCTGGATCTGTATGACAGCAGAATTATTTTAAATTCTTGATTGGGAGAGTGAAAGTGATAACATTGATTGTAATTCTGGTGATAGAGAGGATGGCAGTGAGATTGGTGATAGAGGTGATGATAGTGAGGTATATTATTATAGTGGTAGTGTTGGTAAGTCTGGTGATAGAGAGGATGGTAGTGATGTAGGTGATAGAGGCGATGATAGTGAGATAAATTATTTGGATGGCAGTGAGATAAGTGATAGAGGCGATGGTAGTGAGATTAATTATTATAGTGGTAGGGTTGGTAAGTCTGATGATACAGGGGATGGTAGTGATATTGGTGATAGAGGCGATGATAGTGAGATGAATTATTAGGATGGCAGTCAGATAAGTGATAGAGGCGATAGTAGTGAGATAAATTATTATAGTGGAAGTGTTGGTAAGTCATGTGATAGAAGGGATGGTATTGAGATTGGTGATAGAGGCGATGGTAGTGAGATGAATTATTATAGTGGTATTGGTGACAAGTCTGGTGATACATGGGTTGGTAGTGAGATTGGTGATAGAAGCGATGGTAGCGAGATGAATTATTATTGTGGAAGTGTTGGTAAGTCTGGTGATAGAAGGGATGGTATTGAGATTGGTGATAGAGGCGATGGTAGTGAGATGAATTATTATAATGGTATTGGTGACAAGTCTGGTGATACAGGGGTTGGTAGTGAGATTGGTGACAGAGGCGATGATAGTGAGATTGATTATTACAGTGGTAGTGGTGACAAGTTTGGTGATACAAGGTATGGTAGTGAGATTGGTGATAGAGGCGATGATAGTGAGATGAATTGTTATAGTGGTAGTGGTGGTAAGTCTGGTGAAAGATTGAATGGTAGTGTGATGAAAAGTGATAGTGATGGTAAGTCTGGTGATAGAGCGATTGCAATGAGATGAATAATGATAGTGTTGGTAAGTCTGGTGATAGAGGGATGGCAGTGAGATTAGCGATAGAGGCGATGATAGTGAGATATTTTATTATAGTGGTAGTGTTGGTAAGTGTAGTGATAGAGGGGATGGTAGTTAGATTGGTGATAGAGGTGATGTTAGGGAGATGAATTATAATAGTGATAGTGGTGACAAGTTTCGTGATACAGGGGATGGTAGTGAGATTAGTGATAGATGCGATGATAGTGAGATGAATTATTATAGTGGTAGTGGTGACAAGTCTGGTAATACAGGGGATGGTAGTGAGATTGGTGATAGAGGCGATGATAGTGAGATGAATTATTAAAGTGGTAGTGTTGACAAGTCTGGTGATAAAGAGGATGGTAGTGAGATGAATTATAACAGTGGTAGTGATGGTAAGTATGGTGAAAGAGTGGATGGTAATGAGATGAATATTGATAGTGGTGGTAATTCTGGTGATCGAGGCGATTGCAATGAGACGAATAATAGTAGTGTTAGTAAGTCTGGTGATAGAGGCAATGGTAGTGAGATGAAAAGTGGTAGTGTAGGTAAGTCTGGTGATAGAGGCAATGGTAATGAGATGAACAGTGGTAGTGGTGGTAAGTCTGGTGATAGAGGCAATGGTAGTGAGATGAACAGTGGTAGTGTTGGTAAGTCTGGTGATAGAGGCGATGTTAGTGAGATGAATAGTGGTAGTGGTGGTAAGTCGGGTAATAGGGGTGATGGTAGTGAGATGAATAGTGGTAGTGACGGTAAGTCTTGTGATAAAGGCAAGGGTAGTGAGATGAATTACAATAGTGGTAGTGATGGTAAAGCTGGTGAAAGAGTGAATGGTATTGAGATGAATAGTGTTAGTGGTGGTAATTCTGGTGGTAGAGGCGATTGCAATGAGATGAATAATTGTAGTGTTGGTAAGTCTGATGATATAGGCAATGGTAGTGAGATGAAAAGTGGTAGTGTAGGTAAGTCTGGTAATAGAGGCAATGGTAGTGAGATGAATAGTGGTAGTGGTGGCAAGTCTGGTGGTAGAAGCGATGGTAGTGAGATGAATAGTGGTAGTGTTGGTAAATCTGGTGATAGAGGCGATGGTAGTGAGATGAATAGTGGCAGTGGTGGTAAGTCTGGTAATAAGGGTGATGGTAGTGAGATGAATAGTGGTAGTGTCGGTAAGTTTTGTGATAGAGGCAAGGGTAGTGAGATGAATTATGATAGTGGTAGTGATGGTTAGTCTGGTGAAAAAGTAGATGGTATTGAGATGAATAGTGATAGTAATGGTTATTCTGGTGATAGAAACGGTTGCAATGAGATTAATAATGGTAGTGGTAGTAAGTCTGGTAATAGAGGCGATAGTAGTGAGATGAAAAGTGGTAGTGTTGGTAAGTCTGGTGATAGAGGCGATGGTAGTGAGATGAATAGTGGTAGTTGTGGTAAATCTGGTAATAGGAGTGATGGTAGTTAGATGAATAGTGGTAGTGTTGGTAAATCTGGTGATAGAGGCGATGGTAGTGAGATGAATAGTGGCAGTGGTGGTAAGTCTGATAATAAGGGTGATGGTAGTGAGATGAATAGTGGTAGTGTCGGTAAGTTTTGTGATAGAGGCAAGGGTAGTGAGATGAATTATGATAGTGGTAGTGATGGTTAGTCTGGTGAAAAAGTAGATGGTATTGAGATGAATAGTGATAGTAGTGGTTATTCTGGTGATAGAAACGATTGCAATGAGATTAATAATGGTAGTGGTGGTAAGTCTGGTAATAGAGGCGATAGTAGTGAGATGAAAAGTGGTAGTGTTGGTAAGTCTGGTGATAGAGGCGATGGTAGTGAGATGAATAGTGGTAGTTGTGGTAAATCTGGTAATAGGAGTGATGGTAGTTAGATGAATAGTGGTAGTGTTGGTAAATCTGGTGATAGAGGCGATGGTAGTGAGATGAATAGTGGCAGTGGTGGTAAGTCTAGTAATAAGGGTGATGGTAGTGAGATGAATAGTGGTAGTGTCGGTAAGTTTTGTGATAGAGGCAAGGGTAGTGAGATGAATTATGATAGTGGTAGTGATGGTTAGTCTGGTGATAGAGACGATTGCAATGAGATTAATAATGGTAGTGGTGGTAAGTCTGGTAATAGAGGCGATAGTAGTGAGATGAAAAGTGGTAGTGTTGGTAAGTCTGGTGATAGAGGCAATGGTAGTGAGATGAATAGTGGTAGTGTTGATGAGTCTAGTGATAGAAGTGATGATAGTAAGATGAATAGTGGTAGTTGTGGTAAGTGTGGTAAAAAGGGGATGGAACTAAGATTGGTGATAGAGGCGATGGTAGCGCAATGAATAGTGGTGGTAAGTGTGGTGAAAGAGGGGATAGTACTGAGATTGATGATAGAGGCGATGGTAGTGATATGAATAGTGGTAGTGGTGGCAAGTCAGGTAAAAGTGGTAGTGATAAAAGGAATTCTACTGAGATGAATAGTGAAATAGATGGTACATGTGATAAGATATATAGAAGTGAGTGAGAATAAAGTTGATGATGATGATGACAAACTATTAATTAACTATGCACGACCAGTTAGGACCAGTTAGGAATTTAATCCCTCACACCTCTGAACGCAATAGCCCCTCTAATGAACATCAAAATGTCTTAGATGTAGGAAATCAAAGTAAGGGTAGAAAAAGAAAGAAACAGGATTCTAATTGGAAAAGAAATGTTATAAAAAATAAAAGAGACAGAGGTCTTAGCTATAGAAGTCATTCTGGGGTGAATGCATATGCTAAATCAATTAAAAAAGGTTGTTGATTGCTTTGTAAAAAGAAATGTGAACTACATATTACAGAAACCCGAAGGGAAACTTTATACAATGATTTATGGGACATTGGTAATATTGATCGCCAAAGAGATTATATGTCTCGAACAATTCTAGAACAACCAACAGTTAGAATTCTAATAAGACCAATAGTAAAAGGAATGTTTCAAATAAATACTTTTTGTTTATTAATGGTAATAAAGCACCCAATTTGTCCGTTAATTTATTTTTATTTTTTTAACATAACTGTCAAATATAGTTATAGTTACTATTAATGTTGAATGTCTATTGTAATTTAAAAAATGAAAAACGACACGTTATTTATAATACGATGACTCAAAGCAACACATTTTTAAATAAACAATGAAAATCGTGGCATTTTTTTTTAAATTACTAAAGATTATAATTGATAGATACTGCTCAAATAATGTTAATAATATTTTTAATTGCAATATGAAGTACAAAAATAGTATTTATAAAATAGAAATATGAATCATTCTGTTTATGGTTTTAATTCAGTTGATAATTCCACAGAGCTTTCTTTTCATGCCTATTGTGAAGCTTAATAAATATCAGCGTAAGAAAATAAATGTTTCATTTAAATATTATTTGATTTAAAAACAAAAACAAAAATTAAAAACTATTAAAAAATGAAAAACAATTTTATAAGAAGTTATAGCAAGTCATTTGTTATGTGCATGTTTACTATGTATATTTGTATTATGGGCCAGAGGCCAGAATTACTTTTAAATAAAATATTGTTTGAATAACTCTTGTCTATTGTAAAAGTCAAATAAACTCTTTTTTTTCTGTTAAACTTATGTTATTATACTAGTTGTCCTGTTAAGTAAAGCTTTGGCCATTTTAATTGTACAATATACCTTTAAGAGTAAATACTGATGTTTTGTAAATTTAAGAGCAAAAAACAGTAAACGTACTAACTGGAGTTTTGCACAAATATATTTCAGAGCAAAAAAATCAGTAAGTGCTGTTACTGGAGTTTTGTGCCAAGTTTTTCAATGCAAATTTTTCAGATCACTTTTAATACTTTGTTAATATTTTTTTTATACAAGATACAAATGTGAAGAACTGTTTTTAATGAGTATGCTTAATTATAAGATTAAACTTAAATCTTTAAATTAGTAATTGATATAACCAGTTTTTTGTCTCTTCTGAAAAGTAAGAAAAATGCAGTTACTGGAGTGTTGCGATAAGCCAACGATATATAACATATAAACATATTACCTGGCGTAGAAACTTTTCCAAGACAACAAGCTGACGATCAGAATCCCCTTGTGCTGACGAGAAAAACTTGTTTTTCATATCTTCGATAGATATTTTAGATTTATACTGCCATATTGAAGGATTATCTTGTAGTCTTGCTTCTTTTTGAGTTGGTTGCTGATTAATTTCTAGTATTTTATCAAATGTTTCTGACGCTAAAAAATACAATTTATTTATTATTAATAAGGCACAATTAACTGCATACCTCAATTACAGTCATGTTTTTGTATATAAAAGTGAATTTATTTATATTGTCAATGTCACTGAAACATTATGATAGAATACAATTATTATTTATTAGGCATCTTAAAGAACAAATGAAACATTTTTATAATAACATATAAACAATTTTTTTTTGTAAAATGTTCATTGACATCAAAAATAGGAATAAATGATTGTTAAATCGCTGTCCGGTTCATTTAATACACGTGTATCGGCATGCATACCAAATCGTTTGTCACGTCCAATGAATTCCATACTTCTTTGGATTACTGTCTCAACGGTCTGGAAAAAAATCAAAACTTCATTGCGTATGAGATATTTTCACTGATTTGAAATATCATAGATGCTTTGGTAATAATAGCTTTATATAATGTTTTGATGGATGAACGTATTGAAAATGTATTGTATCAGGACTTTATGTTTGATACGAGTCAAATACCTATAAAATGTGGAAAGTGCCATACTAAACAAAGCAATTCATAAGTTATTGTTAAAAGTGTTTGCTGTTTTTTGGCACTACCAACTTGACGGATTTTCAAGAGTAAATTATTAAAAAGGATTGATCTTCTGGTACTTAATATATGCAATTGCAATTGTATATACAAAATACTTGGATGAAAGATGACAATAATTCACATTTGTAACTAAAATAAGAATGCTTTTCAATTTCAAAAACCGCCATTATGTGATAAAACGATAAAAACGATATTTTAGTCGTAGCTTTGATACTGGAACGGAACTCCCAATTCTAAAAATAAATATAAAGAGCTCAACGATTGACTTTTTAAGACAAAACAAATGTTCATGAATGTATTACTGAATTTAACAAACATATATCTAATCAAATAGAAATCAAGTTAAAGTCACGGTTTCATTTGGTATCTGACAAAAACAATTATACGGAAATAATAAATTTAGTCTAACCTGGATACGCAAAAGATAGAAAATCGCTGTACAACATACTATTTTAGTTTGTTTTAATAGTTATCATAATGGCAGTAATAGCAATGAAAAAAACTGCAATACTGCCTTATGAAATAAAACAATCAGACTCTCACCCTGCCAAGTACGTTTAATCATGTCACAATCTATATAACTGTGCGAGTATAATAATAAAAAAAATACAGGTACAGGAATACCAACACGTTTTTTTTTTATTTTTATATGCCATGAAATTTATCATCCAATTTGGTCAGTTTAAATTTCGTGTGGATCCTATGAGCTGCTTGTTATATATACTACGTACAAAATTAAATTAATGGCTATGTCAGTATCTTTCATTTCATTATCTTTGATTTGTTATTGAATATGAAAAGCATAAGGACTTCAGATACCTAACATCGTTAACTGAGCAATCATCTAGATCTAATCAAAGCAGATGTGGTTTTTTTTGTGTTTTTTTGTCAAGCAAGAATTTTTGTTTGTGATATTTAAAATATAATTATATAATCATATAAAAACAAATTTTGCGACACAAGTGCAAGGGTGCTACCTGGTGTTGACATGTTGTAAAAACTATTAATGTTATTCTAAAGTACTATTTATGAAGTTACAGAAATAAACCACACGTTTTTAATATTTGTTTCATTGATTATCGATGTCAAATGTATCAATTGGCATAGCGGATTTCTTAGGAATGAAGAAATACTCCGCACAATTATGTTGACAATTACATTATGTCGATGCTTGTACGATGCAGTGCTGTTATAACTCATACAGCGGCCACACACGGTACTATTATTATATGTTACCTTTATTACATGTAACACAACACCATGCTACACAGGGTTGACTTTTTTCTTCGTTTTATCGCGCCGTTTAAAATGTATTAAATGTTTCTGGATAAAGTATGTAAAGTAAAATACCCTTTTAGCCTCACGGTTTTACCTTATACGGTCCAGGCTTTTTCGAGAAAATGCAAAAATGTAAATGTATAGTTAAGCCTCTTAGTACACGTGAATCAGACAAGACTACGCACCTTTGAATATATACTTACTGAAATAACCGGTTGTAAAAGTCTTTCACAAATATCCTGTTCCCATTTATTTCGTGTTTCTGCCACAGACATTTTGAAGTCATCGTTTTCCCAATGATATACTGAAAAATACGGAGAATTGAAATATGTTGACGCAAATTTAAAGTATCCAATTAAAGAAATATGTGCAAAGTGAGTGCAATGCTTGTGTCATGATTGATTTTAGAAGTAAATATGTGACTTGCTTTTTTAAAAATGATAACTGATCGAAATTAGAATGTTATTATTATTATTTTTACCTTTGTTTGTCTCTCCAAGTATATTCTGGATTACGACGTGAACGAGGATAAAAACGTCATCGTTGCTTCTGTTTAGGACGTCGCCGATAAAGTGAATGTCCCTTTCAATATGATTGGACAAAAACGTTTCCACTTCACAGTTTTCCAATCCTTTTTTAATGAGGCACTGCACAGCCTATGTGATAACATCAATACTTATGAGTTAATAATATAAGCAAACGAGAATTAAGATGTTTTTAAATAATATTTTACCAGAGAGTGTCATTTTATTTTGTAAACGCATATCTGGTCTGTAATGTTGGTGGCCCATTCTTTACTCATGTTGAAATAAACAGACTGTGTCTATGATCTTGCGTAGAAGTTACTTAATCATTACCATTATTTTAAATAAAATATTCATCGATTCGGTGATACTTAGTTTTAAATAAGACAAATTGTAAATATTTTTATTGATAACAATTATGCATCACTTGTTGAAGACTTCATAAACTATTGCTACAAGAGTTCTTTTAATGCTGGACGTTTCGCCAAATACATAGGCTGCTGTCAATAACATTTTCGATTAAACTTCAAATTACTAAGGGCCATATTCATAAATCTTCTTAGATTTATCTTTTTCTATTAGCAAGATATTCAATATTTGTTTAATTTTTGTCTTATAACAATATTTTCATCTAAGTTAAATAACAAATCTTATAAATAAGCGGTATTCATGAAGCGTTTTAGAGAATGAATCATCATGAAATGGAATGTGTTTCCTCATAACTTATGAAAAAGCTTTTAATATATGCCTAAAAACTGATTTCAAAAAATGATATTTGTACCAAACGAACAACAATACAATAACAAACAGAGCAATTGTGCAAAAATGTTCACCATGAATGTGTCATTTGGCTTTGTTAAATGATACTTACTACTACAGACATCCTTTTCAGGCTTACATTTTGTTATATATTACCCAATATCCTTTATTTGTCATTGGCCTATTTATCATACAAAGAGCTAAGTCCTTCATGTATATTTGACTACATTTTAGGGTGGTTGGTTTTTATTTGTTTATTTGATTGTATAGGGACATTTTATGTCATCGAGGACTAACAGGAGATGAGATAACCTAGCTCATCTTTCCTGGGATGTTAAGTTAACCAGTACTCGAGTACACCTACCTTCGCAAGATACTGATAACTTTCAGACTCGCATCAGCGGTGAGAGACAAATGTCAATGAGACGAAAACAACTATATGACAGCAACGTAAGAAGGTCTCACTGCCATCACTCGTAGCGTTGAACCGCACTGGGATTTACAATCTAACCACATGATGTCATAGAAATATGTAAAGGCAGTTACAACTAACTCACTTGCATCTGCAAAGTTGTGATTATATTAAATGATGGATATTTTCATATCATTAGTAATTTGGTAACATCAATAAGAACATATCACTCATTCAGTGATTTGGAGAAACATACGATTGTAAAGTCGTCAATGGCTTGATAAACAATTAAACACTATATGTTTACATTTGCATTGCTCTGTACAAATAAATGTACAAACTGTATTATCCCATTGATAACAATTGGTATAAACAAACTAAAAAGTATATAACTATACTTTCAATTATTTGTTCAATTCATTTAAATTGAATTGATAAGATTATCCCATTTCAAACGATTTTATCAACAGATATCCTCCTTGGTGGAGTGGTCTATGGCACTGTCGTTTATCGACCACATACCTCTCGTCATTGAAATTGTCGTTTTTGTTAAAAACGATATGCGTGAAAGCTTGCCAGTTACTTGCAGACGGTGGGTGTACTCTGGTTTTCCTCCAACAGTTAAACAGGATATACCATAGATAATAGGTAATATCATAAAAATTAATAACAATGAAGAGTGCAAATTAATCATATTATCAAATTATAATCTTGTTATTGATACCATATAGGGCCTACATTTCGTTTTGTTTGATGATGCAGATTCGGTGTGAATTTTGATAAAAACAATATCTTCATACTTAAACTATTCTTAAAATAGGTCTGTCTTTACAACACATTAGGTAAGACGTTTTCTTAATTTAAATAATATAATTCTCCTCTCGTTTGCAAATATAACACCGATTAAACTTCTTTGTTGACATGGTGTGCATTTACCTGACTTTTATAGTTATGTGATTTAATCCGAAACGTCATTTTCCCTTTGAAATCCTATCTAATAAACAGCTTAAACATGTATCAAAAGGAGCTATATTCGTTAATTCTACAAAGGTCGACTTTTTTACAATTAGCCGCAATAATCGTGCGACAACAAGTAGAACTGGGGTCTCATTTACGGTGCATTCCTTCTAAAGAACTAAACCTGCCGAAACGTTGTTATAACGAACATTTTATTAATATTTTTCTCGCTGCTTTTGCTTTCGCAAATTCATCGGTCTCATCTACGTATAGCAACATTTTATTAATTTATACATATTTACCTTTACATTTAATATTTACAATATACACCAGTAATGGGTCAAATTAGTGCATATCAAATCAGTAATAAACATATACCTCCTTGTTTGACATTGTTCCAAGATATAAAGCCATATGGGTTAGGAGTCGAAGTATTCCCGTAGCTACTCCCGACAGCTGTCTCACAGGGTCAATAGAAAGAACTTGTTCTGCAGCTCCTAAAGTATGACCAATCTCCCTGTAAATCATTTAAAATTTTCAAATAATTTCAAACATTTCTTGGACCCTCATGAACAAACTCAATAGATTCCTTTCTTGGTTGCGCTTGTAATTGACTTTTTATTAGATTATCGATTTTGTTAGGTTATTATTTACAAAAACATTTTTGAAAATCAGAGATTTTGCTCAGAGACATTCCTGCATAAATCGTTCGTAAATTACGTGTAATTTAAAGATACTAACTAGTTTTTGTTATAAATGATTGCAGACGCATTTATATTATATTTTCCTCTTTGATTTAAAGTATAAATGCAATTCCTACATACGTCTTTTTAAACAAATAGTTTGACAATGCTTTATTCAAGAATAAGGTCAATGAAAAGTTAAGTTCAGTAAGTATAAGAAATTGAACAAAATATTGATGGAGTAAGGCTATCGTTTGACAGATAACACAAACCTAACGGTTCCCTCTACATTTGTGTCTAGAAGTACATGCGTAGATTTCCCACCAATTGGTGCTCCGCAACCAGGCTCTGGACATACTGATTGTTGGACAGCTCTGCCGCACTATTTTGTGACATAAAGTAAAACACGTATTGTAGACGATACAATCTTAATGTATCAATTTTGTATATATGTATGACGATGAACTGTATCGCTTAAGTTTAATGAAATATATGTTCTACTCTTTTCTTTTCTGATGTTACAAAACTTGTTTATGGCGTCTTAGTAGGTCAATAAATTGAAAAATAATTTTCAGATTGTTCCAATATCGAATTTTAATATGAAATATCTATGAAAATTAACAAATATAAAACGTCTCTTCTGTCCAAATCGTGTACCCATTTTCGATATATAACAATTTACTTCATGTTTTATAGGCAAACACATACACTAGAGCAATCAATTGTAGCTGTGTTAATTGAATTAAACATTTCTGAGGTATACTATTTTTCTTAGTTTTTATATAGTGTGTTAAATACTACGATTTCTGTCTGAAAGAAGTGAATTGGGCCTGATGTACTGCCTTTAACGGAAACTAAAGTTATTATCATTTTCCTATATTAGTACACGTAACATTTTTGCAAGGAGTTTACCACTAGGTACTAAAAGCGCTTTAAAAACAAAATATGGACTCAAAGTCTGAACCAGTGCTGTAAAAAGCTGTGCTACACTGAATAAATACGCTCATAGGTGTTTCAGTACATTGTCAGCTGTACCTCAAATGTTATTTCAATACCATTTTTAGCGGGGGGGGGGGGGGGGGGGGGGGGGAGGGGAGTGGGAGGGGGTTTAAAAAAATAATAAAGTTAAACAATGAAGATCAGACTATTTGTTTCACTAGCGACTGTATTATACCAGTACGTGACTTGCGTGTTATACACTAGAAGTTATTGTCGCCTTCTGTTCAAGAATGGGTTTAGTTTCGAAATTTGTAAACTTTCCAGTATAGAATATGTCTATGATCGTAGACAATAGTTAAAACAAACTCAATTGATTAAAGATAGTAATATAATAAACAGTCCGAATTCTTTACTCATTCTACTTTTACTCTCTCTCTCTCTCTCTCTCTCTCTCTTTCTCTCTCTCTCTCTCTCTCTTAGACAAAAGTTAATACAAACTTTATTAACTAAGCATAAAAATATAATAAACCGTCAAACTTCTTTATTCTTTCAATCTTTACTCTCTCTGTATCTCCCTTTATATACATATTAAGACATTTCTAGACCAAGTTACTCCTGCTAATTCTACTAGTTTGAATTGCTGAATAGATCCATCTATAAAGTAGTCATAAACAGTATAAAATTTAATGTTATTAAGCTATTCTTTCATGATTTTTTTTTTATTTTAAGAAGTGTATTATATTATTATGTTTAATCATTTCTTTCTTTAAAATATTATCTATTCAGAGTCATTGCTCGCAATGGATCGAAATAAGAAAATCATCATGCATTAAACACATTTAATTGAGGCCTTTAACAGTTTAGTAAAAGAAGTAGTAGAGTATTTGATATTTGTGCTATTTTTGTTGTATTTATGAATATGGTTATATTGGAAACACTGTCTATTAAAACTATAATATTTTATTTTCAAATTTGGATTGAACTACTAATGCTTAATACAATGATAATAAATTGTCAATAAATTGCTTTTCAATCAAATATTTACCCTTTGAATGAATCTAATGTTGATTAGTTTTTTGTCTCATTCTATAGGTTGTAAAATACAGGAAAGAGTGGTTAAATTAACTAATCGTCTGTGAGCCCTTGATGGCATAAAAGTGACACTAAAAAGTTGATCTATCAATCAAACACTACCGTAGTCCTAGTCAGTTAAAATAACGTTGTTAAAAAAATAAGACTTGTTTCCTTTTTCGATTCGCTTCAGTTTAAATTCAGAACAAAAATGAGAGAACCAACTTGGATAATATGAAATGACAAAAAAATGTATCAGCTTTATTTTGATACCATCTTAATAAAATCTAGACATTGAATCAGAGAGTTATTAAAGCGTGCTAAGGTGCCACCCTTAATTTGATATTTGTCTGCGGTAAGTCAGATCGGAAAATATAATCTGTAGCTACGTGTTTCGAAAGTGGAACAGGTGCTGATCACTCTACTGTGAAATAACTTCTTAGAGCTATTTAAGCGGTATAATAATAATCTTTACCGTCTTTTAAAAGGGGCTGGTGATACCTCAGCCAGCACTAAAATTTTCAATCGGAATCTGTTTCGGTGTGTGCGGACGTTCGGACGGCACGACAACCGCACGGGCATGGGTATCATTTACTATACTGTTCGGTTTCCTGGCATCCTTCGAATGGCGGGGATATAATATCAACAAAAGGTACATATGATATAAAAGAACACATCTGGAAAGCTGGATAGTACAGTTTTATCTGTAGTCACTAGGTAATGACACCAAAAATAATAATTTATATTAAGTTTGATATATTAATTGTCTAACAATTTACATTACTATGACACTATATTTATATGTATTAATAAGTATGCTATTACGATGGATGCAGAAACTATAATTATAATGACTCACATCTCCAATCAAGTATGGATGGCCATTAGGGCAACCTAAAATATTAATTATCACATGTTAACAATTGTTTGCAATGGTTTACAATGGTTTTAATTATGCAATGTTACAAACTATCAATTGCTCATTCCATGTCATTACGCAGTTTGCTTTTTTTCTTGAATTTAAATGGTATTTTCGAGTACGACCAAATGTATGCATGTTACAAATGTATGTCACTCTTAATTTATAGGTGTCTTTCAGTAGTCGAATATTGTAAAAGAAAATAGATCAGTTCATAAGGGTACCAACAAAATAAAAGGAGATGACGTAAACCTGAGCATTTACGGCATTTAAGGAACACATGGTATTCATATTCTAATAAATGAAAGTGTTTGGTTGTTTGGCAATACTTGTAGACAGAAACGATTTTAATCAATGTTTTTGATGACAAGTTTCAATTTTGAAATTTTGGCTGAAGCAGCACCGAAAACGGGCAACTGCTTTTGCATATACGTTACGAGACCGACCGACTTGAGCACATATCAACGGTACATGAAGACAAGATGATGCGTATCATTTAAATGATTCATTTACAGTGAAAGAAATGGTATTGGCTTACTGTAGACACAATGTTGATTGTAGATATCATTCTTTGAATCATCTATAATTCTTTTCAACTCATTCAAAAGATTTTCGTCGATTTGAGGCATTGTCGGTAGGAAACTGTCCTGAAATATATAATGACAATTTTATAATGACAATGTTTCAATTAATTCAAATTATTATTATGCATCCATCAGATATCTTTGATAGAATAAACAATTATGCATATGGACATTTCAGATGAGAGTCTATATATATATATATATATATATATATATATATATATATATATATATATAGCAATGACTAAATACGTCAATTCGCTGTGTAATGATTTTAAGAAATTGGCGAAAAGACATTTCTTAAGGCATGGCCTTTAGGTATTTTCGCAACGATCTGTTGATGTACCCAATTTGCTATATTTTGGCATGTTTTGTTTTCATCCTAATTTATTTTAAATATTTCCTATCACAAATATACTTTTATAACATTTTTCATTTTAGTTTATACTAATTTATTATAGTTCCATTGCGATAAAATCTCAGAGTTTATATGAACCGTTCTTGAGTCCAATTTCTGGGTAGATCCAGTACTGAGTGTTGTTTTGTGAGATTGAACCCGCAACCTCTTGCATATGAGCGGCCAATACTCCATCCATTGTACTTTTGCTCTGCTCCTTATTTGATTATGGAAACAAACAAAAAATAGATAAGAACTGTAATTAGAGAATCGATTAATTTCCATTATTTTCGTTACATATAAATATAGAAATAATACCTGCAATAGTTCTGGGGCATATATGAGATCCACAAACGGTTGGACGATAGAGTTTTGAGTATCAAAAATTGTAAATGCACAGAGAAAATGCACCATTAAACAGTGAATTTCTTGTATGACAGGATCCGTATTTTCTGACAAATGTAGCAAGTTTGGTGAACTTGAGAGTTTATTCTCCAACAGTCGTCGGTTCAAATCCTACAAAAATGAATACACATACTCTAGAGAACCAATTACAAACTCCGAGACACAGACAAAATAATTCACAAAAACATGTAAATTATGTATTTATATAAATATTTTGTTGAATTAGAAATGTTTCGCTTTTGTCTAAATTTGAACTTGTAAGGTATGTATGGAAAAACAAACATGCCGCAGCAGCAATAAACAATGATCATGTTTCTATGCTTATTTAATCCTTTACTTGTCATTTTCTTCACTTATGTATGTACATTCCTGATAAGTGATGGAATAATCTATGAATAGCACTGTTGAAAATATGTTTATTACTGATGGTACCTAATTAACCGTAAAGGAATAAATACGACAAGCTTTCAGCATATGTTGGCATATTTCCTAGTCCGTATTTTATCCCAAGCAAGTGTAAGCCGTAGATTCTACATACCACTCGACAAAGCTATAATTTATTAATCTCATCACAACCACAATCACCGCCATACCCTTTCGGTTTAAAAAAATATGGAAATGTAATTTGTTTTATTGACAACTTGAATCATATTACGACGCAACTTTTATATGTGTGATCTCTGATTAAGTAAATGTCACACAATTTAACAAGCGGCTTTCAATTCATGCGCTACTTCAGTACTTAGTACTACTTCACATTTCACACATTTATTATTGTTGTGTTTGTTTTCTGAATTGAGCGTTGATGTTTGTATAACAATTGCTTTGACACTATATTTGTGCTTACATTATAGTTTGTTGGTTTGGACATTTAATATTAATCCATCTACTATAGGCGTGACTGCCAACATTTTCAAATAATACAACAGCTGTATATCATGATCTAATGATGATTTAATTTATGGGAAATAACTCACCGACAATATATCATTTTTTTCTAGGTACTCGCCAATGCTCTAAAATATTGAATATATATCAATTATCGAGTGTCAATACACTCGGACAAGAAGTATCACAGTTACTGTAGTTACGTTATTTATTAAAATAAAAGAAAAAAATCAATATAATGTACATGGTTGTGTTGATTGAAATAGAATAATACATATTCAGCAAGAATTGGTAATCAAACGACACGGCCATTGTAGAATAACAAACAAACTAATTGCAAAGACTATATATAATAATCATGACAACTGCAAAACGTAGCCTAATTGGACTATCCTCCAACAAATGTGTGTAAGGTATAAAACACAAATATGCATAGGGCTGAGGCAATTATATTATACAAAAGAAAGGCGACACTTTACAAAAGAAGAATACTATTTCACAGTTCGATACGATGGAGATAAGGACAAGTGTCCATCTTTGCCGTTCGTGTAAGACTTTAGGGCAAACTCGCCTACATAAAGTAACACATTTCATAGTGGCATTTGTTAATGGTTCATCGGAAACTGACAAAACATTAAAATATATTGTACAATTTAAAAATGTATGTTTTGTATACTATTGTATTTGTTGTGTGAACAAATAACAAGCTGCAATATACAAGGAAATATACCTCGATCTGTTCTTCGTCCAAGTCACCGGCTGCTGATTTCATGGTAATTTCGCGATGTATTGCGAGTCCCAGCAACACAGATTTCTCCTTGGTACTAATTGCAGAAATACCCTAAAAAATGTAAATATATATGACATATTTTCGTTAAAATATAAGATATTTAACTCTATTATTTGTGATTAAATTATGCTTCTAGAACAATCTTAAACTAAAACATTGACCTCGTTTATGCATACAGTCATGAATCGCATTATACATTATATCACAGACTCTGCATTGCATTGAATCGTGGATCCTGCATTACAGTGTACATAGTAAATCGTTGACCCTGCATTGCAGTATATATATATATATTATCGTGGACCCAGCACAGCAGTGTATATATTGATTCGTGGACCTTGCTTACAGTGTATATATTGAATCGTTGACCATGCACTGCAGTATAGATATTGAATCGTGGACCGTGCATTATAGTGTATATATTGAATCGTGGACCCTGCATTGCAGTAAAAATATATTGAATCGTGGACCCTGCGCTGCAGTATATATATTGTAATTAATCGGTGACACTGCATTACAGTGTATACATTGAACCGTGAACCCTGCATTACAGTATATATTTTGAACCGCTTTGCATATCACTCCAGCATCATTATCGCTATGAAAACCGAGGAAACTACAGTGTTTGTAAGGCAGAAACAGCATTTCAATCATTCAAGAGCCAAAACTTTTTCGCCCCATCAATTTTAAAATTCTAAGCATGTTAAACTTAAAAAGGCATTAGCACATGTTGTACATTTAAATGGAAATACCATTGTTTAGACAGCAATTATTCGAGCGTGTCAATTTTTATCATAATTATATTTTTATATAAAATTAAGGTATTGGATATGTAATGGTCAATATCACATCCTTGCCTTAACCTGTTTTCTTAGTTATCATCATCCTTTGAAAAATGTATTTTGTAACTTTTAGAAGATTTTACCATCTAGAATGGAAATTATTTTTAAAAAAAAGTGCCCAATACCCAAAACCTCGAAACGGCAAAATATGAACTTATATAAAATACAATGAAATAGTTTTTATTTTCAATTAGTCATTAGGGACCTACTTTTTCACCAAATATTGGATACTTCCTATTGAAAACATTAATTGTTCGATGCAGATAGTTGCTAATAGAAATATTTCAACATAAAAACTTTGTATTTTATCTTAAGTAGTAAATGTGTACTTGGCAAATGATATGCAAAACTAGAACTGGTAGCTACAACAGTATTTGGGTCAGAAATCCTGCAGGTTTTGGAATTACTGTGAATAAAACAATTGTGTTTGTAACATGCATATGTATTTCACATTGAATGTTCTGAGCAAACCATATCCACAATGTCATTGCGCTAACATTAGTTTACATGAACGTAACGTAAGAAATTGCGATTCGTACAATGACATTGCGGTTTCGCTTCGATCAATATAAAAATGGCGAAAACATATGTTACATTCCGTTTTGGCGTACGATTCAATTTTTTACCCACATGATAGATGTGGGATATTATAGTCGTTGTTCTGATTTTCTTTTTTATTTTGAACAATAACCTCACCCATCACAACTTGTTTTAGTTTCTTAGGCCACGATGTAACGTCCAATGTGAGCACGCGAGAAAAAAAAGTGACAATTTTACTAAATTTAGCTAACACGAATGATTTCTCCGGCTAGTGTAAATTCGTTGCGGAAAGTTACGATTGATCACGGTGTAAGTCGATTTCTACCGACAGCATTACAGATCTAATATCTTAGGTATGTAGTATGTACTTACTCAAGTTCAAATCAAATCGAAAGTTCAGGTGTGATGGTCGTGTAAACATATTTACAAACTACGTAATATAAACTCTTCAACTATTAACAAAAAACTGTATCCAGATTTTATAATCATTAATAATTGTTAGTTAATGATACTGATTGGCTTAAGATAAAAAAAAACAACATTATTTAAATGTTTTGTCAAGACAACTGATCAGAAATAACTTATATATAATTTTCAAATATTAGTTCATTTTGCTAATTAATTTCAGCTCAACTGCCGAGAGAGCAACGGATCGCTCGTCAGTTCATTTTCAACGTCGAACCAAAACTGGGTGCTGTATCGCGAAGGGCTAAACTATTGAAGTCGGATGATATTTGAACGACAATTTATTAAACAGACTGTGTTTAAAAATGATTTGAATAGTCATTTTGAAAAGAATGTATATGTCAACATTTTAAAAAAAAAACATTAATATAAATTGTATTTATTTAGAATTGTCTTTATTAATGCATCAATATTGCGTTGATGGTGGTGTAATAATGCATAAATGGTGTACTGTTGGTGCCGTTATAATATTATAGAAAATACCAAACAAAGGTAAAAAAATGAATGTTACATTTTATATATCAAATATATATCAAATATATATCATATACCTGCAAATGAGACGTGTTTTTTGTCGATATACATGCAAACAATGCGTCTCTGTAAAGCTTGTACTCTTCACCAAAGATCAAATACCGATCAGGCAATTCGTTAAGCTGTAAAATAAAACACAGAAACTCGTTGAATTTATCTCGATTTTGTTGCAAATCTATAAAATTATGCATAAAGCTATTTAGTAGCTATGATTCTTATGTTGATCACTTCGTTACCTTTTCAGATGATTTGTATCTAAATTTTTAATTACATCTTTCAGCATAACACGGTCAGACATAGCAACTTAATGGTACTATAACTTTTATGTAGTGTAGCACAAAGCTCACGTTTCATAAACGATAGTGGAGGAGTTCATAACCTTCACTTTGATTAGGAGTAAAGTTATGAGTAACATGTTACTAAACATGATAAAACTTGGGGATTTAGGTCAGGCTAATTATATTATCAGTTCAGCAAATGTGACACAGCGTGGACAGTGTGACCTGTATGTTGCATTAAAGGGATACATACCTTTTTGTTATATAAATTTATAGTTTAAGTGTAAATCTAAATGATACAAATTTGAAATTGAAATAGCCCAAAAAATATATAAATTCTTTTTTATTTCTGAGAAGAAGCAACACTACTGTAAATACCTAAAATGCACTATTTTTCGCCTATTCCGGATTATAAAAAAAAAGAAAGATAAAAAAAAAGATAAAAAAGGTCAAGATTATTTTTAGATTTTGCTATTCTTAACTGTATGTTGTTGTTTTTTTTTCTTTTAACTTTCTTATTATTTAAGGCAAAAAACACACTCAAAACATTGATCTGCCGCCTCCAAAGTTGACACTCACTTAATAGCACCATATGGTAAAATTCAATTTATTCACTTTTCAAATTATATAATTAAAATAAGATAGAATCTGTAGAAAATAATGTTGTTAATTGAAATTGTATTAGCCTATTGTAATATATCATGTATTGGAGCATGAAAATAAAAAAAATACACAAAAAAAAAACTTCGATTTCAGTGTTTATTTGTGCTCCTTTATAATACACATGTATATAATTTACTGATGTTTTCTTTCACTTCCTATGTATTTGACTTAAAATATCGTATAGTCCTATATGCATGAAATGGCCGATGGATAACGCTGAATTTGATAAATAATGTCTGTTAAATTAGTTATCGAAATTTAATTAAATTAAATTATATTACATTCATGTATGTTTATATTACATATGCATTTTAAAGTAAACGATTAACATTCCACTTATTTAATGGAATAAAATTCTTCTTTACAAGCTGGTATCTGTAACTATCTGACTTTAAAGTATCCTAGAAAAAAAACCTGTAATATACATGATGATAAACATATGTAACAGTATTACCATATTGCCTAATGGAGGGGACAGTTGTTTAATCGTCTCATCGTCAGACAAACAAAACTGCTGAAGCGACTGGAATCCATATCCTCTATAAATTTGTTTCAACAAGTAGATTCTAAATTAAAAGAAAGTCAACTGAATACATTTTACTACCGTTAATATAACATATATATTAAATTATCATTATTTATTATATCAGCATTATCAAAACAGTTCATGATGTTTTGTTTGCTTCTATTTCGTGTGACTGTTGTGTTAATATGCATTATTTTAATATAAAATGGTCATCAAATCAATCTATTTTTCCATTTTTTGGATTTTAAATAAGGTAAACGGAAATATCTATCATAGCAGCACATATGCAAAAATGCGTATAATAATATAAAAAATAAATTGCGACAGGGGTTACTGCGTTGGAACGGTCAGTGGCAAATCTGATACGGGAGTACTTCCCGCGTTGTTACTATGCAGTCACATTATACAACGATTACTTGGGTTCAACACTAAAGCAAACGGAAAGTCTCACACACACACACTACGTAGAAGCAACATCTTCAGCCTCAAAGTTCCAGGTTCAATGATTATTCTTAATTCTAAAAGTAATAAAAAAAACACTAATATTAAATATATTGTAAAAACGTCCAAATTTAGAGTACTAGTATTTCGCTGTTGCAAACTATGACAATAATTAATCGAAACACACACATATGAAGCTTTTCACACTGTAAAAGGGTTGACTCGTTCAGCTTCAATTCATGATATATTGAAAGAAATTGGCTGTATTGCATTGTCAGAACACCGGAAACTGGAGAAATAAGTACATTATTGAAAAATGGTTTAGTTTCACATTTTTATACTGGTCTTCTTCTTCCAACTGTAACAATTATTCAATTACTTATCCGTTGAATTTCAGAAACCAGGACAAATTTGAAACATTTTCAGAAAAATAAAATTTGTTCTCTCAATCAGTTTTAATATAGTGTATTAATCTCTGAAACGAAATATCACCCGAAATCACTTAGTATATTAAAAAATAAACTAGTTTTTTTCACTAAACTTGTTATTTCAAAGAACAGACGTTCATCATAGTACTGTTTTCGTGCATAATTATAGCGAGGAGTTAGGGCTAGAACGTAGTAAGTGCATTTTTTATGAAACTGAGAAAAAGGCAAAACAAAGATTTTGGAATACACAGTTTTAAAACAGAAAATAGCACAGTAATAAAACTTGGCATAATGAATGATTATTATATTAAGAATACATACAGAAAATATGAAAGGATAATATTAGAGATTAGCGGAAAAAAAACACTTTTATTTATCTTACTGCATTCTGGCATAACTAAAAACAATTATTGCATTAGAACTGTATTGGCGTATATGTAATAACTACGTTTTGGCATGCTAAAACATTGAACAAAAAACTATTCTTAATTGATGTTAGTGTACTTGCAACATACTCGTATAACATCACAATAATAATTGTATGTGTAAAACATATCGTAATTGCACTTACTACAAAAATATCAGGATTTATTTAAAGATTGAAAATCATAACAAGTACATTTTTCATGCAAATTATCATAGGTGACGATACTCATAATGATAAAAACATAGTGGTTGTTATTATAATATACATAAGTATCAAAACGGAAGATACTGATATGGTTTTTTGACTATTTTTATAACATTTATACAACAATGTGGCAATGAAGCTATCACAGACACCTGCTTTCTTGAGACTTTGATTTCATACAATAAAAGGGAGTTTGGTCAAAATCATACTTAAAGTATATATTATTTGGTTCATATTTTCTGAATTGTAACCATCTAATTTTCATCTACTGTATCTTTTTGCCATCCATATCAACCGCACTTGGAGAAAGAATAGCTTTTGGTCAAAGAAATATGATCTAGGAGCAAGCTCTTTTTTTTTAATAAATAGGAACTTATCTTTCCTGGTTTGTTTTCAATTACATTGACACATATAAAATCTTTTGGAGTTTGTATGAGCCAAGACTCGATTATGATTTGGAAATATTTATCTGGCCTTATGTGAAAAGTTCTCATAGCATTTGTATCTACATTTATATTTACTGTCCAGCAATTATTTAGCTTTCACTTACTTCCTACAAGAATGTATATAATCCAAGCCAAATGTTCCCCTTTTCTTTCATATATTTTCCTCTTTTATCTGGTTGAACTATCCTTTTATGCTTTCCAGTAAACGTATTTGGGCTGGTATATTGTGCTTGTATTTTTTTAGTTTTTGTGTTGGCGGTTCCACCTAGATGTGGTTGGAATTGATCTGGATCGATTTGCTCAATAGTCACTGCTGGTAACATTCTGCATCATGCTTCATAATGTTCAATGTCAGATATTTGCAAATACGCTACATTTAAAACACTTTCAATATCTTGATTGTGATGTTGAATTGGTGGTTTTATTTCATAGATAGGATGTGACCAATAACTTAAATATATTTTCAATTCTTTGCTTAGAAAGTTTAAAATAGCTAATTGTAAAGCGTCAGAAAGATCATAAGACAAGTTGCCATCTCGTCTGAGCAATTCAACCTGGATCTGGATAAGTACGTTGTAGAGCCTCTCGGCATAATTATACAAACGGAAAGAAGGTCTTGGAAACACTGATTAGTCCCAATGAAAGACGGCTGATTAACTGTATTTGCGCACACAACACTATCTTCCAGTTGGTTCCAGTCTATAATAGTTTTTGGAAAGTAAAAGTTCTTGAATGAGATGCTTTTGCACTGCACTAATTTAAAGCATTTGCTGTTATTTTAAGATTTTTTTCAATTATATTGTCTGATTTGCATCCTAAGAATTTCCTGGCTTTAATTTGGCGCTTGCCGCGGACAGGGGTTAAATAATCAAGACATTGCATAACTGACACCAGCCCCTCGACCACCTTATATAAAAAGGATAACCTCTGTGCTTTCCTTCGGTCTTGGAGGGGCTGTAATTGTAAGTCGTTCATCAAACGTGTGATGCTACCTGGGCCCCGTGACTTGTAGTCTCCTGTGATGAAGCGGACGGCTTGGCGCTGTACTTTCTCTAGTGCAAAGATGTCCTTTTGTTGGTAAGGATCCCAGACGATGGAACAGTATTCTAGGGTTGATCTAACTAGTGAAAGGTATGCCATTTTTCTGTATGATGGTGGACAGTGTTTTTGGTTCCATTTAAGGAAGCCAATGGTCGAGTTTGCTTTTTTGGAGATCTTGGTGATGTGGCCGCTCCACTTAAGGTCTTTGGATATTGTCACTCCAAGATAGGCGTTTTCTGGTACTTGTTGTAGTATCGATTTGTCCAGTTCATAGAAATGTGACGAGTTGCTGTCCATGCTCATCAAGTAGCATTTCTTTGCATTAAAAGGCATACCCCATGTTTCGGCCCATGTCTCTAGTTGTTGTAGGTCCTGTTTGAAGGCGGTGTGGTCTTCTGGACATTTGATGATTCGGTAGAGTAGGCAATCGTCGGCAAAAAGACGAACTGATGACTGGACTGCGTCTGGGAGGTCAGTTATATGGCATAAAAACAACAAGGGTCCCAATACTTGCCTTGGGGTACTCCCGAGTCCACGGATACTGCTTCTGATGTTTCTCCATCGACCACAACCTGCATTGTCCTATTAGTAAGGAAGTATGTCAGCCAGGCATTGATGTTTCCATCTACTCCATAGAGTTCCATCTTGTGAAGTAGCCTTCTATGGGGGACTGTGTCGAATGCCTTTGAAAAGTCGAGGATGACCATGTCGCTCTGTGCCTCTTTGTCTGAGTTTCGCAGAAGGTCTTGAATTGTTGTCAAGAGTTGTGTTTCACAAGAGAAGCCTGATCTAAAGCCATGATTTAATATTGTTATTTTTTCAAGATGATCTTTAATATGTTTGCCTGCTCCATATACTTTTCGTTTTGCTTTAACTCATTGTCGTTTGCATTTTAGTAACAAAATCTATGTACGATTCAAATTGATGTTCACATACACTATGCCGAAGTTCTTCCGGTGTCTGAAACTCATCAATAGAAAATTGAATTATCTTGAAAAAGCAATTTATGTCTTGCTCTATGAAATAGAAATTGGACATCTACATTTTGAATGACTGTGCTGTGTGTTGGTTGTAGCTTTCCAGCTTGGCTCTTTTAACTACTTTGTGGAGTCTCTGTCATGTTATTGATGGTCTTCCTGGAGTTAACCTTTTATGTCTTAACAATGCTGTTAGCTTCTTTTTCCAGTAAGTATCCCTTTCATGTGGTGTTTGATGCTTGCGCAGTGTATGTTTAACTGATATACATTTCATTAATCTAATACTTGGTGTCTTTTTGCCCCCTTTTTACTCTGTTACTTGTTGTTTTTCTTTACTTCTTACTTTTTACTAGTAATGGGAAGGCTATTTTTATCCGGACCGCTTGAGTCAATGTCTGTTTTATTCAACTTAAATGTAGGGTCGTTAACATCATCAACAATATTCATTTTCCCTTTTTGGTCTAAATAAAGATCTCCAACTGTGGTTCTTATAATATCTCTTTAGGACAGCAAGTAGAATATCCATATCAGTATCACTTTCATTATTGGAATCCTTACTTGTTTCAAGAACTTTATTTGACATTAAGTTGTCACAATCATTGTCTTTGTTAACATCATTTTCTATTTTATCATAGTTTAAACTTATTCTTTTTTACTTCGATTGTGAAACAAGTCGTTACAACTTAAACAAATCACTATCGAAGGCTTCCTGAGTAGAACCAGTACTAAGCATAATTATGCGGAAATGGTGTTTTTCTCAAGGACACTTCACATAGCCGTGGCGAAGAATCGAACACACAAACCTCTAATCATGGGTTAGGTGCTCTGCGACTGGACCACTCGTTACACATTCTATTTTATCTGTAATCTTTATTGCAATAAACATCGCCTCACCATTCTCAACTACACTGTCTGTTACTTTATTTCTGTCACTTATATCTAAACTTTGTTTTCCTCATCTTATATGGTTTAAGTCTTAGTCTTTTTTCCCCGAAACTAGTGTCTGTTTCACTTTATGTCCTCGAAATGTATTTTAGTTGCCTGTTTTTATATCCCTATTAATTTCTAAATACATTTGCGTCGACTTTTCACAAATAAATGCTAACTTTTTTATTTTTTCAAAACAAATTGAGAGCACATATCACAAACATCAACTATGTTTGTATAATTTTAAATGACTTAAATACACTTACTTCATTACAACTTCATGATAAACATAAAACTGTGTTTTTCTAAAATGCAGCAAATGTACTTACTACATTCTGTCACAAAATATTTGGCTAAAGTAGAAAAGACACATTGCAGTAAGTACACTTGCATCGTTCTGACATTATACAAAATGTACTTACAAAATTCTGGCATAACACAAAGTAGATAATAAGCAGTTACTACATATGGTTTTTATGCAATATTTATCTTAAATTGAATGACTCAATATTGGAGTCAAAGATAGAGCAGAAAAAAAATATAATATTATACCAAAATGTCACTTTTGACCAAAATTGGACTTACGACGTTCTAGCCCTAACCCCTCATTAGCCAGTCTTACGTGTGAGTCTTACATCTAGCGATTTAAACAACGACTCAATTTTAAATAATTTTAGTAATCTCCTCTGTGTGATTGTGAAATGGAGATTGAAAATGCACCAAACAATTTTTATGTAATATACTCACCATCTTTTGTTTTTCAATTTACAGGAAACTTTCACCCACTTAATAAAAAAACATGATATTGCATGGAAATTTCGTTTTAAAGCAAAAATATTATAAAAATTATATTTTGTATCTATTTTAGAGAGAATGGTCATTTTCGACCATACATGCCATCTATGGTTAATATTACAGTATAAGTCACAGGGCAAATCTCCCGCTATTCTACCTTACCACTCTTATCATTATAAAAATGCTATGCATATAATTGTGTACTAATCTTTTCCAACTCTTTACTTATTTTTGTGAGTGTTTACATGTACATTGTATACCGTTCAGTGAACGTGAATTCGCTTTAGCATTGGAAATGCTTTTAAAAGCATAACTGTTTAGCCGTGCTTTAATTCTATGTTTTTTTCTTATTTCGGGAAGTGTCGTAGCTGACGTTGTGAGAACTAAACCCAATTTTGTAAGCATATATGTAAATGTAATATGTTTTAACTGAATCATAAAACTAATCGTAGTTCCGCCCTGACTCTCCGTTTACAAATGTGCCTGCATACATATAAGTATAATACTAAACACAAATGTATTGGAATTGAAATTAAACAAACAAATAACACGATACGAATATGTTCTTGATGCCATTCTAATACCAAAGCAGCAAGACGATAACATATATTTCAACGATTAGACTGGGATAAGGACAAATATCGAAAGCCTTCTTCTCGATAAAGGCGTTAGCATACGGATTCTGTTCATGATCCATTATTCGCCGTTTCCTGTTGGTTAGATATTTCCTTACTTTTAAAATAAACCACTTTTCGGTCGTCGTAAATTCAAAGAGGAAATCGTAAATGACCACTGTAAAAATGTCAACCCTAAACTTGCACGTACGTTACATAATCAACGCAACAAGACTAGTTTTTACAAAAATCATTTAAACATCTCTCAAATGTTTCAAAGCGATATTTGTAATAGGGAATTATGGTAGCAAATTGGATATATTCCAGATTAGGTAAATTCCTTGTGTATATTGTAATAACAGTAGCCCTGTTTTTTTTCTGAAGCGACCACCGAATTGCGCTTATTTATTTTTTATTAAAGTCTACAAAAGAGTTTTATCATCTAACTCCAGGTGAATCTTCATCCAAGTGAGCAAAGTGAAAAGCAAAAATCAAAACCATATATAATTTGTTGATTGTTTTCTCATTACACTACCAACAGAGAGAGAGAGAGAGAGAGAGAGAGAGAGAGAGAGAGAGAGAGATTTATAAAAAAATGCAATGATCATTTCAAAAGGCAGCTTTGCGGAACTGATGATCACAGGGATTGCTATTTATAACTTACCTTGGCATCTCGTTTCCATCTTCGATAGCTGCAACTAGTGTCTTTATCAATATCTTTATATCTTCCTCAGTTGAACCTTGTCTGTTGTTTGTTACATCTACTGTACCATCATGTACGTACTTAGCAAGTACACCAATACCATATCTAATGTTTGCCAAGTCATAAACCAACGCAGTAGTTGTTTCTTTCTTAGCAAGTGACACCCTTCGAAGACACATTATTGCATGCTGCACATCGTTGGTCTTCACCGAGTCCTCGAACAAAACATCCTGATACCAACATTAATGAATAGTATAACATCCTATGTTCAATTTCTCTCAATAACATTAGCGTTTTTTCACAAAATCTTTTAAGCGTTAAATCAGCTTGAAAACGGCCAATATGTTTGCCCTAGTTACTTTACATTTTTGGTCTTAAAAACAAACAATCACAGATTACGTTTTTTTCACTACTGTTTGTAAATCTGTATATATGTGTTGAGATGTAAGAGCATTTCAGGTGTCTTTTGACAAGTTTACATTTACCTTAATACATTTTTCTTTGTGCAATATTGTAATGACATGTATCTAATAAAAAGTCCAATGATTATAAGTTCACTCTCATCACTGTGCATATTATAATAAGAAACAAAAGGTCAGATTGGCCCCAAGATGAAGAGAGTGTTTAGTTATACATAGACAAATGTACAGAAAAGAAAAAGGAAATCATTTTCTCCATAACATTCGTATGGAAAAATACACCTCCCTACTCCCCAATGGAGCAAAACACCTTTATTTTAAAAATGTAACAATTTCAAATTCCCTACCCATATGGATCATTGATACAAAAAATTATCGAGTTTGTCTTATCAGTTCTTGAGATGAATAGTTTTGACACATGCTGGGCCCTTGCGGTAAGTAAATCCCCTTTAAAACGGTTATGACCAAATAATACTCAAATCGCAAGATGATTACAACGATTTCTAAAATACATGAGAAAAAGTGGTTTCCCGTTTTATGTAGTATATGTTTGTATAAATCAATGTCCCCTTACTTGAACCAAACGAAAAAGATGTTGTTCTCGTTTTTTAATTGTTGTTAATAACCAATGCTGAAGATCCCAAGGCGATTAAAATAATTTCTAAAATTGATAAGAAAATGCTAATATCATATTTTCACATAGTATTCCTGTGAAATTAAAACTTAAATTCTGGCCTTGATGTAACCTAGCCCCTCCTCTTTAGATTATTCAACCAAATATATACACATTCGACTGGTCGGTTCGTGAATAGAAAAATAAAAGAAAATGACCGTTTTTGCTCTGCTGCCCCTTATGGAAATGATACTCCCTTTACATTTTTCAATCTCAACTATTATGAATAAGCAATGATACAGGCGTAAGGATGATTTAAATAATACCTTAAATATATGAGAAAAAGAAAACTTCCTGTTTACTATAGTAGTCTGATGTAAAAATTTAACACATTTTCTTGAGTCGCAGAGGGCAAAAACCCCTCAAAGTCAACAAAAATAAAACCTTTTTCATGTAAGAATGCTACACGTCACATTTCGTGCAAATGTTTCAAGTAGTTTCATAGAAGACGTCGTTGAAAGCGAAAGTTAACGGCAGACAAATACCAGACACTGGGCAATCATAAAAACTCGTCTGTGATAATTGAGCTCAGATGAACTAAACAGTGACAAAGCTAAATCCTTAGATTTGCATTACCCTGCACAGTCACTTCTTCAATAGATATAAGATCTTACCTCAAAGCACTGAACAACCATAACATACAACTGCAATATGGTATCTTCAGCCGTTCCTTCTGTTCTGTCAATTATGTCTTTTGCTCTCGCCATGTAATCATTCAAATGATCTACCACAGCTTCCTCGCTGAAATAAAATCTTTGATTTGCAGATAATCATTAAAACTGACTAAGCCTTATTGTCTGAGATGAATAATATTTCCAACAGACGGGTTATAATGAGAAAAAAATGTTTTAAACTTATTTATTTTACTTCGATTGCGAAACAAGTTCTTACAACTTAGAAAAATCACGCTCGAAGTCTTCCTGGGTAGTACCAGTACAAAGCATATGCAGAAAAAGTGCCTTGCTCAAGGACACCACACATAGCCGTAGCGGAGGATCGAACCCACGACCCTCCGATCATGGGTTCGGTGCTCTACCACTGGACCACGCGCTCCACTAAAAATTAAGTCAACTATACAATAAATTAGTCTAGACGTTTAGCACCATGCTTTTCTTAACATATATACTGATATATTTAACTTGACAATAAAAAAACGATTAATTTTCCAAGGGTAAGATATGCACTTACCACGACCGAACTAAAAGTTTCAGCAGAAACGATCTAAACACTGGGTTTTTATCAACGCTGTCAACAAACACTGTAAGCTTTTGTGTTATACGAATTTGCTCGCTAGAACTTTGCTGTTGATCGCTTGTTATAAGCAAAAGCAGATGACGTATAACTTCGTCAGATGGAGGCTCACCATCAGAGAAACACATCTGCGTAATGATATCCATATAGAAGACATTGCATCTTCTCTGAAATGTTTTATGGGTCTTCAGTTTGTTCCTGTCACAAAATAGAGTCGTTTTCAAACAATATATATTTAAAATAAATTAAGATAAATATAGACTTGGATAATGACATTCATAGAAACGAAAATCTGATTGTCATTTGTTAAGCACGAATGTCAGTATTAACAATAAATGCATACACGGCTATCTTAAAATAAAATTTTATTCATTTACATATATTTGTAAACACATCAACATATACAGATTATTTTCCATTTCTAGTGTATTCTTATATTTAACTTCATATTTATGGAAGAAAACAAAACCCGTTTGTTATTAAACTAGTAAAGCTACGATAGTTTAAAAATATATACCAATTAAAAATGGAAATTAAATATTTGTTTCACTTCACTTGTCATAGATGACCTCAAATATACAAAATATGGTGCCTTTCGCACATTCACAAAAAGTATGCCCCTTTCCACAGTAAAAATGAACACATTGTATCTTTATATTTCCATCTTCCCATATATTCCAATTTCTGAAATAATTTTAAATGAAACATTATCTAAATAACCATGTGTCCCTTGAATGCACTTAGGTCACGTGTTAATGATATTTACTCTAGTTAAATTGTTGTTTTGACAATTATACAATTTTCAATAAAAACACCATGAAAGACTGAAAATAAATAGAAACATGTTTGTTATAATTTAACAATTAAATTTTAATACTAAAGATAAAAGATTAAATAAAACATCTATATATTTTTACATGCAGGCAAAATACACACTCAGTATTGATTCAGCCAGTTGTTTAAAACTTATATTTTTGGACGGAAACCGTTTTACTATTTCAAGTTAGAATTAACTTGACACCAGCGTAACTATATACAATCTGAACCTGTGTGTCGATATAATCTTCCTATTGAGCGAGTTTCATTCCAATATCTCATTTCTGGATAAATTCACTGAGCGGAAACTTAGTTATAGTGACATTGACTCCGACCTCAGTGACACCATATGTTATCCTAACCATTATTTCGTTATTAGCTATATATGTATTTAGTTTCATTCGAGTAGCTCATTTCTATCTTAAAGTATTGCGGGGAAATTATTTTGATATTTTTAGTAACAGCGACATTGACCTTAACCCGAATGATCCGATAGGCAATACCAACACATGTCTCAATATAACTAACCTATATGCAATGATTCATCAAAACAGCTCAAACTTAACCATAATTATATTTCTATATTATATTGAACTTGATCTTCACAAATGCCCTTGCTGTCTTCATCTCGGTCTAAGCTATCTTTATACACATTTTCATCCAAAGATTCCAAACATCAAGCCACTAAGTGACCACTACAGTTTGACGCTCGCCCGCCTGTCAGATAACATTCGTTTATCCATAAACCGGATTTTGGAAAACGTGGGGTAAAACGAAACAATAACAAACACAACGGTTTAAATGTCACGTACGAATATGTTAGACTTTCATAATTATTTAACAAACTATACATACGCTCCAAAGCTCTGTGATGTATTTGGATCATAGTCCATGTCAATCTCCTCCATACACGTTGGACAGTTTTTCCCAATTCCTGTTGTTCGGATCTCCTTAAAACAACTCGAGCAGACTAAGTGTTCACAGGATAGAGGTACCATTGCATCTATTTTTTTTCGTGTACTTTTGCATCGTTCGCACTTCTCAAAATCTCTGTAAAACAATATTTGTCAGATAACTTATTACATTGCTTTTATCTTTATTAAGCAAATGTACTCAATTATAGGTACTCATTTATAAAGTGTTTGCATTCGAAACAGTAATTATCTGCTCTTCCCATACTGTTCAATGATGAATTTTCCCAATTATCAACGAACTTTGAATCGACTATACATTTGTATACATGTACAAATACATATAACACACTTGTTAAAAATCAATTAAAAACAAGCCTGTCAAATCAAAATGACCTCACTGTTCATGTAGCTTTTTGTATCAATTTTATTAATGGGTTTCAAATAGCCACATTAGTACTTCTACAGAGAAGACAATTTGCATAACAGAACCTCATATTGATATTTACTAGTAATGCAATTCTGACCCTAATGAGTTATGATTAGAAAAAAGTAAGAGCAGTTAATAAATATGATTGACATACTTAAGGGCCGTACCTTTGACAATGTGCCAAGGTCAAAATGCGACATATCAATTAACCGGAATGCGACGACAATATACAATATGCGTAACTGGACTTCATACCGTTTGACATTTTTAAAAGGAGTATTCCTGACATGTCATACCAGTATAATAATGAAATGCCGTAACACTGATGACAAATGGTTGGTGCAGCTACACCTCATACTGATAATCTCCAGCAAGTCCAGATAAAATCGATTCGTAAGTTGGATGAGTAATATGACAAGGAAGTGAGTCGTACATAAACATTTGTCTTTAAAAAAACTTCATACTAATATCAACTAACAAGATTGACCAAACTCGGTGTTTGAAAGTTTGGAGGGGGCGGTAGAAGGGCTGGCAAGAAAGTGGTATGTACGTGAATAGATTTATCATACGAAAAAATGTAAGGGTCACAACTAAACGAGGACCGTTACACAACGATTGTATGGTAACAAGACGTCATTATGGTTATCCTTAGCAAATTTGGTCGAAATCGTAGGAGAAGAGTGACAAAAAGTGTAACGTGTGTACCATCAATATATTCACGGCAATAACTAAGCCAAACGTCGATGGATCTGAACGCTATGATAATATATACAACTGGACTTATTCTTGTACTCTCTCGCAAGTTTGGTGAAAATAGGCTGAGAAGTAAGTGTATGGCTGACAGGAAAGTCTGACGTGCAATGATAACTCTATATGCTCCTAACACACCATTAATATGACTGTTGGGGGCTTTAGAATATCTGCGATAGTAAATGGTATGCAAAATTCATGATAAAAAAGAAAAACGGGTTTGAATTCGAATTTAAGGTTTTGTTTAATAGAAAAGTACAACATGGTCCAACTCATGACATTGAAGTTTTTCCAGTGTTTATCCGAGTAGCTTAATGATAATCATGATGGTTACTGTTATGTCACCTTTTGTTTTGGTTTGCGTTTTTTAATGTGTAAACTTGATTTGGTAACTATCTGGAACATTCTGGTCATAACACAGACATGGTGTCTTAAACGCCGTACCCAAGCATGCGCACGTAATTACACATAGGACATACTATTATATTAATGTATATTTCATTGAAATGCGTGTTTTTAATATACATGTACTTAACTTAAATTTTACGTTAACTATGACCATTGCAACGTAAATAAAACATGGGACTCACAGTGTGTCTAATTATAATTACTTACCCAAACAAACTTTTGAGGATCCCTTGATTGCAAATCTTAAGGAAACCTTCCACTTCTTTGAGGGTATGGAGTTCTTTTAAGTTTGAGTTTTTTCGAAGACACTAGAATTCATATATTACACAATGTACAATATTTTCGAAAATCTGTCATCACATTTTGCTTTTACATTAATCTTACATTTTAAGGCATTATATGATATTGTAATCAATTCATATTAAAATAAAATTGTTTTTAAAGTTTTAATGAAAACATCGGTGCTCCGTCCCAAGTGGCATACAGCCGCGTCTAAGGACTGCTAACCTCTCCGCTCTTACCCGGTTTACTGAGTATACCAGTTTCTTGTTTAAGACGTTGATTTTATTTATGTTCGCTCGGAGACCTTCTATCACCAATAAAACTTGATGCAATAAAGAAGATGAATATCTGATTTTATTTAACAGGTAAACCAACAAAAATACATTAGATAAATTTCTTTTATCGCCAAATGATAATGTTTGTCCTATACTGTAAGGCGATTTAACATCGTTCTGACAACAACACTCACGCCATCAGCAGGTGGTTTTAGTTAGAGTTAACAATGAAACCGTCTACTTACTATTAGCGAGCGGAATGTACAGCTTTCATTTTGGACATCATTTTACATCATTTCATCGTGACTGTTTTAATTTGTTATTTCCATTGATATATTCATTTTTTATATCATGTTTATATTGTTTTATTTCTGAAAATGGCCAATACCCATTTTAAAACAGCCGACAGTTGCAGCACAGAAGCGGGTTTATGTTTGGTGAATTGATTGTTTAATGCTATTTTATGCGGTCGAGGGCTTACAGAAGATCAGTTAACCTATATGTAACTACTCGTTCTTAGGATCATGAAAGATTAGTTAATACTCGAGCACACCCATCTCTGCAAGTCACTTTCCACTTGAATCAGCGGTAAGCAGAATATTGTGACACAGTGTCGTATACAATCATCACGGAGACTGCAGCCGGACGGGGATTCGAACTTACGACCCCTGAGTGATAGTCAGACGCGCGTCCGACTGAGCTATTGGGGCACGGATATATTTGGTAAAAGTATAAAAATGGCCAACGGAATTTAATAACTTAGGAATCAATAATTAACAAGACAACTGCCTAAATTGCACTAATAAAACAAATACGTTGAATAATCATAACAAAAATATATTTTTCCTATATTATAACACATCTCTTTAATCAGAACCGCGGCGAGGATCTAGTGATAGAGCGTCCATCTCGTACGCGGAACGTCATGGATTCGATTCCCGGTCGGGTCATACCGCAGACTTGATAAATGGTACTAGAAACGTCCTCGCTTGGCGCTCAGTACCTGCATTTAGAGGTCAATTCTTGGTCTGGTCGGCCCGTTGTCAGTATAATGTGACTGGGTGTATCATAACATGTATCTGCAGCATCATACCCCAGTGTGGAGGCGCTTAGAATACTTTATCAACCGTCGCGATATGACTGAAAAATTGTTGAAAGCAACGCTAAATACCATACCACAACAATAACTTTTTAATCGGTGTTTGAATCTTTTTTCACCATTATTTTGCTAATTAATACAGTAACTATTAATCAAATCATCATCTATATAAATTAAATGCATATATTGAATCAAAGTGTTTGTGTTTCCTTAGATAACTATAAGTTTTTAAGTAACACTTTAGTGAGACTAACCAGCCAAAGCGATCCGCATAACTTCAGAAGTGGTCCTTCGATTGTGTTTGAAAGGCACAGGTGTTCAATGAAGAGTTTTACAATGCTAATACGTGACCAAACTTTCTTGCACCTGTTACATAAATCGTGATTGGTTTGATTAATACACAAGAACATTAAAACAAGTCCACATAAATGGCATAGAGGGTAACATAGTAAACAGTCTATAACCTTGCATTAATTTATATTGACCAATAGATGAATTCAGTGAAATTTTCTCCGTAATCGTTTACGCTGAAAGTGAATTTAAAGCTAACAATGACTGGTAAGCTAAGCATAACAAATACATGTTTTAATGAAGAATGTATAATCTAATCTTTTATTCTAAAAACTTATAACTATTATGTCTTCAATTTAAAAATGCAAAATAAACACAGTATGTTGCACCTGTTGGTTATTTCAGGAATGGTCCCATATTTTGTAAAAAGTTGTTCTATGACTGGTTTGCATGTGTGCGTCCGTTTCACGAATTCTCTTTGATCATCAGGAACGTTGAGTTTTTCTGTCTTTTCAGGTGATATACTTTCTAGTATTAATTCCAACAATTGAAGCATCTGCCCATTAGAAAGACAAATTCAGATAAAACAATAAAGATAAAAGTTCAACAAAATATTCGATTGACACAGACAACATAAGAAAAAATAATAAAATGTTAAAAAAAATTACTTATATGTGTTCCAAAAAGTCGTTAAGGATTGTTTCAAGTTTTCAAATATTTGTAATGTTATAAGATATAGCGCTGTGCCGTTTTCATATATAAATATTTCAACTGTCCATAAAAATTACTAACACTAAACCTTAGACACTTAACTACCCATTTGTGTGTACGGACGGACGGACGGACGGACGGACGGACGGACGGACGGACGGACGGACGGACGTTCTTGTGGAAGTGATGTTGTGGGGTGAGGTTTTGATATGGTATAAAACATCATTTTTTTCATAAAACAAAACAAAAACTATTTTCTTTTTAACCCTAATATCACAAACCTTGAGATCCAACTCTAATGACACTAAAAAAGAATGAAAAAAGGTGAAAAAAAAGTAAAAGAAAAATGTGAAGAAAATTAAATTAACCCCACAATGCCATTTGCACGGGTATTCGCACTTGTGGGGTGAACATTGCACCCCACAAGTACCAAAAAAAACCACAAGTCCATTCTGTACTGGCAACTCAACCCACAAGTGCTGCTCCAGACGTACGGACAGACGGACAGACAGACAGACAGACAGACAGACAGACAGATGAAATGCACACGAATATCAAGGAAAACACAAAAAAATAAAAGGAGTTTTATCTTATTTATATATATATTTATCTTACAGTAATACGTTGAACATCATATAACAGATGATTAACTAAATAGTTACACATATACTATTAAACATCACAGACAACTTCATAATTATTTCATATTTCATATTACACCATTGTTATCGCATTAGTGTAATGTATTTAAACCTACTATAATTAAAATAAAAAAAACGCAAAATTTTTTATCACAGTAAGTGCTAGATTATATACTGCCAATTCATGCATACTATGTTTATAGTAATAAATAATAAAAATTAAAAATGTACCGGTACTTAATAAATAACTTTTGGACATGGAAAAGTTCAAAACCAAAAACTGATTGCGAAGCTGAATAAAAACCTCTGAGACCAATGTTTTATCAAATGGATAGTTAGATGGCCAACATGTTTTTGACAGTATTCTTGAAATTGCATGGCCTATCAGTATTCCGTAGAGTATGATGAAGATTGGTACGAAGAACAATACCTCGGTGTGAAAACTATTTTTGCCTACTTTTGGTAAAGCAAACCGTTCATTACCTATGGAGGGGAATTAGGGTAAAAAGAGCAGTCATGTAAAATTTTGAGTCGAACTGAGATACCAGAAAGAAAATGAATAATCGAAGTGACAGATGCTACCAATAGTTTCCTTGTATGCTTAATCAAGTACTGGCTTTTTCGGTATAGAAACTGTAACCAAGCATTTGCCTTTATTAGAATTATCCTATCTAATTCGCCATAAGATAGATACAGGTCGAGTGTAGCACCAAGATATTTAACTGACTTGGCTGCCTGAATAATAGTCACTTTACATATACTATTCAAACTGGATTGAGATATTAACCGAGGTTTAGATCCGAAAATAATTGATTCTGTCTTCCCAAGATGCAATAAAAGTTTGTTGTCAACCAACCACTTAATATGTACATGTTCATCAACCATGTACTCACAACTCTTTGCAGTCCATCGTATTTGGGTGCCGAGCCAACCGCAACCGTCTTCCAGTTTTGATAGAAGGCTTCCGCATCATTTGTAAAGCATCGTACGGCTTGACCGGCTGCTCGGAGAGTTGAAAATGTAGATTGCATTTCCACCACAGTCTCATACACCAGTAACAGTTTGCGTATCAAGGAGATATCTTCTTCTTCTTTATTTAATCTCTTTTGCAGTTCTCCGCAGACAATGTAATTCAATATCTGAAGTCAGAACGAAAAACCGTTTCATTGAAAAACACGTGTTAAAATACAAAACGATCGCGTTCAATATTACACAAAGGTTAACAATTTGAATAGTTTACCCAAATGATACAGATATGTACATCAGTAAATAATATTTTTATATATATATTTTTTTTTATGTTTGTTTTTCAATTTCATTTATAAATAGTTAATTACTTATAAACTATACAAACATACGAATATTTAATTTAGTAAAGCTAATATAACATAGCATTTATTAATTTATTATTATTAATTATGCATCATCGAGTTCCACGTCATGTTGAATCTTGACGACAATGATATTCCAATTGTTTGCTTTTTAGTATTAATACATCAGCACCGTTTCCGCTGAAAGAGAAAGTAACAAATATGGCGAGTAAAAACGTTCGGGATAGAAATTTGATGATTATTTATTTTTAAGATCTTGACCGAATATATTCGAATATTCGTTCGAAAGAATGACCGAATATTCGAATATCAATATTGCCATTCGTTGCCATCCTTAGTAAATATATAACAAAAACTTAAAGGTTAAACGGTTTATACATAGTTTCGGCTTTAAATTATTAAGCAAATATATATTTAATATGTAATTCTAATTAGTAGTTATTGTATTTTAGCATAAATATAATGTAACAAAGGACTGGCTACTTTTTAGATCATATATTAACAATTAAAGTCTACCAAAAACATACACGAGTTTCACTTTCGCATGTGGGCTCCGTAATCATTTGTATAACGTCTTCGACGTATGCTAAAATGAACTCTTCACCAGCGTCTTCTGTGAACTTCGAGATTATTTTGCCAAGTTCAGTTTTCTTCAATATTGCTTCTGTTCCACATATGCCTGATTCATCTTCTCTCCCTAGGGAGCACAACAATCACATGTAGTAATTATGTTCTAAAGAATATAATCAAACAGAAAAAAGTATATTGTCAATATAACGTTTTTATCAAATCGTTCAATGTCATTATCGTCAGCGATATTTACAAATTTACAAACTTATTTCAGTACCAATCTAAGTATAACAAGAAGGATAGTTCACTCGACCATTAAAACATACACAGCGTAACATTTAGACTAAACCAATGCATACGTTTAGTTTCCTTTCTGAGATACAAGACTGCGTACCAAACGTATGTAGCAAAACTGAATAAATGCTTTCAAAACGTTTTGAAGTCATATAACATAATTGTCTGCATGACACTTGATAGCCTTAATATGTATGAAGTATCTTTTATTTCCGTTTGTTCATTTCGAGATACTTTCTTATAATATATATAAACCAGACCACTCTTATGTCACAAGTGGCTAATAATAAGAAAATATAACGGAGTTATTAACAGGATCAAAAAGTGAATACAAAAGATAAATTGTAAACCATCTCAATAAATAGATATTGATCAACCTAAATTAACAAACCAGGTTTTTACCAATGAAGACACGTACAGCGGTTTCGTACCACAACGCTATTGCGAATGTTTACAGATTAACGTATGTTAATCTCATTATGTTAATAAATTATTAATTAATGTTTTTACAACTTCAAATTTTAACAAGTTCGTTAACTTAGGAAAGTTGGTGGGACGGGTCCGTTCCTAGTTACCCAGAAGTCCAATATGGACCGTGAATTCCATATGGCAGAGTAACTTGAATATTTTCTTCCTGGAAACAGACCATATTTGTAAAAGTAATATTTTGTGAAGTTTCAATTCATCCTAATCAGAAACATGCAAGATTCAACATATCTTACAAAATTATGACTAGAACGTGGATTCCGTCAAGTGCCTAAACTCAGTCAAGATGAGAAGAAGCGTTTGTGTATGAAACATAATTATTTATTTCTGTGTGACCCCTACTATTTAGCATTTTTCTATAGCTTTTTTTCGGTCACCATATGAATTACTATGTTTATATTTTTTAAAAAGGTCTACGGAATATTAAGCGTCGACTGGTAACGTTTTGCCTAGAATGGGACAAATATAACTTTTTAGATTTAGTGAAAAAGCCATACTTCTATGGCGACACGGAATTGTAATTATTTTGCCGATACAGGCCTCTCGAAAACGCGCAAATACACTGGCTCTATCTTTCTTTGATAAAGCTTTGACAATTTAGATAATAAAATTCTTATAACAATTTTACCCATATTCCTTGCAGTGGTATTCGATACAGAATCTGAATGGATTTTCTCAAACAGCAACCAGGAAAATGGCAATTTGTTCTGGAAAATACGACCTTCAAAGCCAGATGTTCTTATAGTGACTTCACTGTTTCCACTTGTTGATTTACTGCATAACATATCACGTGTATGAAGTGCTAGGACGTTGTTCGAAGACAACACTTCCAGCCAAAATTCAAACTTCCATGTGCCGACATCTCGTATCAAAATATCAAGATTTTGATTCCTATCGATATATGCTATTGTGTCTGCCAGCAGTGGTTCAAGTTTCTCTTCGATATGTTTCACACACGCGTCACTGTAAATATTCAAGGACTACTTTTATTTTAGTTTGCATGTTTGCATTATTTTGACATTACAACAACTCATTAAAAGCTGTTGAATTGTCGACTGGAGATAATTTTGAAACCATACGAGGTAAATTTGATTAATGTTGAATGCATAATATTGAACATTGCTACTTCAAAAAGATTTAACTATCCTTATGTCATTATCATAAAATAAAAACTTAACTATGTTTACAATACATCTAATTACATTATATTTTCTGTTTATGTCGTTATATTAACGGTCAAGAGATTAAAATACTTGTTGATCTTTAAAAAAAACTTACCTGAATGTCCCGGCTCTAAGTATTGCATCTTTATGTAATGAAACCTTTAATAGCCACTCTGATAAATCCTGTGGAATGCCAAAGTTTGTTTCAACGACTGTTAAAAACGTTACCAGGAGACCCGACAGACAGTTTGAAAATGTAAGCCGATTACCTTGAAAGGACAATTTAATATAAATGCATCTCGATATCGAAAGTGATATAACATTTTAACTTGATCTCATATTATCATGAATATTGCCATGCAGATATATAAAGTAATTTATAATAAACAAACAAGGGAAGAAGAAATACAAGCAAATTTAACCAAAAACAAATTAAAAATGGAGATATGTATATAATACTTTTCAATATAAAGTTTGTTTTTATTCTCACTGCACATCCATACTTTGCCTGCTATTTATGTTCCAAGTCTTGCTGGATTCCTTTACAATTTTATGCCATTATTTGAGACGGTTATGGTTCTTCTACTCTGCATCTCCACATGCTAGTATGATAATAATACCCTCTATCAATGTTTTAAGTCATTTTGATTCCGTTCGATATCTTTTTTTATATATGCCCTGGACTAACCAATAACAAATGCAACAAGAGCACCGCAAGCGGGTCTATGGAGCTTTAGGCAAGTTAGCTATATACATTGTTTCTATAACACATTATGAATGTGTTTTTTAAGTAAAGTCACTAAAACATACGGCGTTTGTTTAGAAACAGAAAAAGACTGAGCTAAACATAAAGCATTAACCGACGACCGCCGACGATAACGACGACGAAGACGCAAGGGTCATGACAATAGCTCTTCTTTCTTTTCAAAAAGACATGCAAAAAAGGGAGATTATGTCTTGTATACTAAGAAATAGTAATAAATCTTTCGTTCTGCACCTCCATCCATATTTCAATTGCCGAATGATTCACCAGGGTGATGACTGTGTAGAATTTCTAGCGAAAACATATCTTTCTTATGTATTAAAGTATCGAATTTCTGCAGGTTCTTGTACATATATCTTTTTTAAAATGTATTTAATATGGTGGAGACACGAAAAAAAATGATTTTGGTGAAAATATTGGTATACAACTTGTTTATTGCTAAACCAAATATTACCATCAGTGTCCGTCTCGTGTAACAGAGTTTGCAGCACTTCGATCATTTTAAGAGATCTTTCTGCTACAGTTGTGGGGTATTTAACTCTTGCCATTGCAGGTGGTACGCAGTGCAACAACAGATTCCTCATAAAGGAATCTATTCCGGTTATAATGTCGGAGCTATATAAAACATATAAAGAAACATGAAATAAACACACGTTATAACGAACATATTGGTGTATCATCACAATTCACGAAACTACATAACTTTAACAGAAGCCTTACAAGCAACAACTTCACAATGAATTGAACAAAAGGACCACACTGGCCATAAAGCTCTCACCTGTGGAAGAGGAGACAATGCCAAGGAAAGCAATTTTTGTAATGCAAGGCATTTAAATTTGGTTAGTCAAGATATTATACTATAGATATATAACTACAGTAACTGCGTAAGTTTGGTGAATATCAAAAGAAAGCTACAGATAAACACAACGTCAAATAATGCAATGTCAAGTATATGCAATACCTTGAATCACTGTCTGACATGTCTTGCTTCCGTGATATAATTTTCTTTAACATTTTCCCGACACTTACGTCTGTCATCGTTGGAATAGGAGGTACATCGGAATCGCGAAGATTATCTATATGTACTGAAGTCCAGTGCCCACACTAAAAATGTATGCGAGTGTGATTTCATACATCTATACTTGTTATTACGAAATCATCGCTAAATAGTATACTAGGCACTTAATGCATAGTAAAGAAAGCGTCATCATTTAAGACAATGAATATAGACCAATTAGGAATTATTAAGTCTTATCAATATAAAACTATTGTAAATGATAAGCTGTTAAATTTTATCATTAAGTAGTAAGATATATTTTTAAGAAAAAACTTAATGACATGCATTTAATACTATGCTTCGTTGTTCTCCAATATATGTGGTATCTGAAGATTTATTATTTATTAGTGTATGCTTACATTACAACTCATTATACCAAATTAACTAAGCACTGTGTTATTAAAAAAATATATAAACGTACTAAATGTGGGTACATGTACGTGTCAGATCTTGGTCGGTTTTATCATTCTTTATTTCTTGATGTCCATTATTTATTACATTGATGATATGAATAAATTTATTTTATCAATTTCACGTTATAATGACATTAAACATGAAATGTATCAAAATGGATGATACTTCATAAATTTATTTGCAAACAAAGTATTTAACCGATAGCTGATAATAAGAAGACAATATAGATAAAATGGTATCCTAAATCGTCTAATGTTTCGTTAGTACATGTAAGATCATAATATTTTAAAATTAACGGAAACATAGATATAAACTAGAAAGACATGGTTGCCATCACTATATATTTTTCAAAAATTTAGTAAATAGGGGACAATTGCACATGTAAATGTGAACCGACGTTGGCACATGTCAAACTTGACCTGTAATATATATCACATACATAGACCTTTACAGAAATTATTGATCGGAAACCATCCTATTTACTGAACATTAGGTCGAAATGGACCATTACACCGATAAAGTTTAATCTACGTTGGCAGATATCGATCTTGACCTGTATTTTGTAATAATACAACTACACAGCAATACTAAATACATACATATACATTTTTAGATATGTAGACGCTATTGGACGGGTCACATTATTTTACCAAACATTAGGTTAAATATGGACCATAACACTTTAAAAATTAAATTGACCGACGTTGACAAGTATCAAACTTGACCTTTATAATTATAAAGTAACACAGCAAATTCTAATTAAATATATAGACCAGTTCAAAGACTATTGATCGGAAACGATTTGTTATCTTGGATGCATGCACACACGTACTTGGGTAACACTTAATGACACTTAACAATTCTTTGAATGACGAGGTTAATAAGAAAAAAAATAGAATTGTCACAATAGAGTGACACAATATCACCGCCTGACATTGCTCATACATGTACAATAGGGAATCGTGTTAAAGTAAATAAATTCCAAAACTTAGGGACGAATTTATCAAAGCTACTAAACATGCGTTACTGTATAAATTTATATTATGATAGTATTGATTGGCCATTTATACCGTACAAAGTACCACAGTAATCGAATGAACCATAATTTATATATCACATTACTACGATTATCGTACATATTATTGAAAATATTGACCTTGACGTGAATGGGTACAAGTAGTTAAGTATTGGAAATTGCAGACGGACAGATAGATAGACAAGTTCAAACTAATATACCCCACCTCTCAACTTCGTTGGCGACGGTATATAATTATTCATATAGCATAATAAATTAATAACAAAATAGAATCAACTTACCTTTTTATATGAAGATTTAGCACTTAAATCGATACTGCATATAGAGTATTGTATAGAACAAAGGGGCCAAATATAAGAACATTAATAAAGCCAACAGTTAAAACCGCTGGTATTTTGGGTTTTGCAAATATATTTCAGAGGAAATTTATTATTTGGCAAACAAAGATGTTATAGTCAATACAAAATATGCAAGGTCATATTGAATGTAAAAATAAACCTGAAATCCTGTGAAAGCCATATTCCCTTCTGTCGAACCATCCCTGGCTAGTCTTACAAGGAACACAACATTGAAGTGTCTGAGGTTTTTCGCTTGAGATGCACATTCATCTGCAAGACAATTCCTTGCACATGCAATCAGGTTAGCGTTGAAGTAGTTGTACTCACACATGACGATGAGCAAGGAACGTTCTTCTCTGTCGTTTAGCTTATCACGACATTTGTCAATGTGTGATCTGAAACCAAGGATAAAACATTAAAGAGACACACAACAATGTTGAAATCGATTTTACTCTTGTCCGCACATGAAATCAAAGTGTGAAAAGGAATTGCTGCTAAGTATACGGTGCCAATATTAATATGTCTTTCTGTTCATGGACACATCTCCAAACATCTCCAAACAAAATACAAACTCATACTTTGATCTTTGATTGAGCTACCCGAACGCCTGTGTTTGTCCATATTATATTGCATGAAACTAATATATTACATATTAAATAATATCATCAAATAATATTAAAAAAATGCATACTTTCTGTCGTAATATCAAGTTTTCTTTTCATAAGCTGCTGCAGTATTCGTCATTGACGAATATACATATTAAAACAATGTTCAATCACACATAAGGGAAGTTAATATAAGAGATGTATTAATGCACAACTGGAGACGAATATGAATGTCCTGTAGAAAAGTTAAAATGTTAAAATTGCTTCACAAATGGGAAATAAATACTAGTATTAATTGTGTGCTACCTAATTTTCAAAATGAATTGCTGTTCCGTATCAAATGACTCCACGCTTTCCAGGAAAATGAAATCATGACTAATGTCTGTGTTTCTTGATAGCTCCATCTTGTCGCTGGTAGATAGTAGTTTGGAATGCGTAGTGACCTATAGAATATATTTAATGTATATGATTATCAGAATGCACATATTCAACAACTACCTGAGAGAAACGTGCTTATTTCCAAATATAAATAAAGACTTTATGATTGTTTTGACAATATGATTAAATCTATAAAAAAAATGGAATGGTATATTTGAAAATATAAAAAAAAATGCATTGTTTGTTGAAGATACCTATAATGCGAATCATCATTACTTTTAAACATTTATAAAAGTTATGACCATCAATCAAAATTGAATATCTGAACATATGCTGGGCTATTTTCATATCTGCATTTTGAAAATATATAATTTTCATGAATCATATTTGCATAGTGTCTCTATAAATGAAGTTATTTATATGTTAACTAACCTGCGAAAATAAAGCCCTGTCAGTCTCGTTGTTTTTGATGTACTCAGAGAAACTTCTGTGATGTTGTTCGTGCCAGTATATGTTCCAAACAGCTTCTTTTTCTTCCTCGGTTAAAGCACTTGCTCTTGTCCTCACAATAGACTCCGGAGTAGCACACCATAGAAGTATCCCTTTGCCACGGTCCAATACCTTAATACAGTTTATTACATTTTTTAAAATACTGAAATCGACACTTCTTTTAGCTATAAACATTTACAAAACTTTTGCTTAAATAAGATTGATTCAATTATATCATTTAGCATGATGAACGTCCAGTGGTACCATTTACTAGTGCAAACAGTAATAACAAATAATATAAGTCAATCATGTTTTGTCGATTCCAGAAGAAATTAAATTGTCAAGCACAAATATGAATATAATTGAGTAAAATACATGACTAATTATGTATGTCTGCAAAGAAAAGACCTTGTCGCAGACCGTTTTGTGTATACTTACAGTTTAAGGTATGCTAAATTGACATATATCAAATTTATGGGAAAGACTAAAAGAGACGGTCACAATAGACCACATAAATCCTTAGAATCAAGGGGGCTAAAACATTGAAAGTATTATCAAATCAATCAATTTTACCATATCATTATTATATTACACTTTACTCACATTTGTGTGAAGTGAAAAATAATTCGGAAACTGCATCATTACTAAAAAAGTAACAAACCTCATCTTTGTCAACTCCATTTCCAGATTCTCCCTCCCATAAATACAAAACAATGGCGGCACAGGCATCATCGTGAAAGCCTCTAAACGCTTCACTAAGATGTAGCGGTGTGTTTTGTTTCCTTAAAAATAAGTGGAGAAAAAATATACTCAAATACATTGTTCATCAACGTATTTTTGTATTATGCATAGCAATGTTCTCAATATTTGACAACTTTTTTTTTTTAAGAGCACTAACAAATTTATAACAAAAACATTGTTATTATGATTGAACACTTTTATGCACACTGTTATACATTAATTTTCGTTTACCCCGGATTTCCTTATTGTAACAGACAATACGATATTTGATTAGCGTCTCGAACATACTGTATCGTATAGTATAGTTTATTTCGTGATAGGGTCCTCCAGCCTACACAGTTATAAACACGTATATGATAATTACAGTGTTTAAAATGTCAATTAAACACACTATACATGAAAATGCAATTGAAACGTAATATGTATTATATTAGAACATTTAAACATCCATCATTTTATACATGAAGATACAATCATAAAGATTTAAACAAATGGTGAATAAAATAAATTTGTTCCGCGCTCTTTCATAGCATAATACAAATACATTGCAAGATTACTTATATCATTTGTGCTATTTGACGACATAAGTATATCAAATTTATTCCATGATGGTAGAATATAATACTATTTTTGTATGGATGTCTATATATTACTTCTTTTTATCTATATGATGATATTAAATGATCTTCACGAGCATAATTATATATATATACCTGTATTACATTTCAATTTTGATTTTACTGCGTAACTCATATGCTTTTAATGGTCTTTACATATATATATAATAATGTAAGCACAAATTCTATGGGTCAAAATGGACGTTGCAAGATTTACCATAGATAGGAAACTGTTTACAGTGTTGATAGAAAGCTTAATGAAAAACACATTGTGTTACTGAAAAACAAAATTAATATTTTGTACCCAAAATGGCGATGTTTTTGTTTACAAAATCTGACCGCCCATTGATACAATGCTTCTGAAACTCTAATCTGCGATGGGAGTAACAGTGTCTCGATTTTGACAAAGTGCTTCTCCAGGCGGTTGATAAGAGGTATGGGGTACTTCTCATAAACTGTCTCCTTTTCTGAGACGACAATTAGTCTGAAATAGCAGAGCATGAAAAAATCAACTATAATTAGAAAATTCCATTTATCACATGATTTATAGTGCAAGAGTAACAGGCGTATTTCATATCAACCTAATGATATATCACTGTTGATTGAGATTCATCTCTCGATGTTGTCCGTATCACTCAGTTCTAGTATGCAAAGTTATGTGTTACATTCCGGCCTAATCGAACATCGAAATATTAATCAAATGAGACATCACACTGATGTCATACAATGTTGTCCGTATCACTTAGCTCTAGTATGTAACATTTTCTGTTGCATTCCGATACGATCGAACATAACAATATAAATAAAATGAGACACCGATGTCATACGATGACTGACAAGCTAACATATACATAGTATTATTTAAAGCATTTCAGAACATTTTATCGTTCTTAACAAAAAACAAGAGCCCAACAGAACCTGAACGCTCTACTTGCAACAGATGCTATATGTAAAATATCTAAAGTCTGGGCCTTAAACTTTCAGAGAAATGTTGTTTTTTAACTTTTACTTAAAATGTGCTTATAAGTCATGAGGCGGCGGATTTGTGGCCGAACCCCGCTGGTTCAGGAACTCGTTTGAGATCTTATATTTATATAACTGTCGTGCAAGTTCGATTATGATTTAACGAAAAATGAAGGTGCTATCGCGTCTACAATATTTCCCCTATATAACTCTATGTAAAACGGTGACCCCTGTGGCGGCCTCAAATTAAAACCCAGGAACCCGACTTCAACCTCCATAAAATGCTACATTTAAAATATCTAAGGTCTAGGCATTCAACTTTCAGAGAAAATGTTGTTTTGAAATTTCGCTTAAAATGTGCTTATAAGCGCTGTGGCGGAGGCATTTATGGTCAAGTGACGCTGGTTCAAAAACTCGTCCGAGATCTTGTGATTATTTATCTGCTGTGCAAGTTTGGTTGAGATTCAATGAAAAATGAAGGTACTATCGCGTCTACAACCTCTGTATTGTATAACTCTATATAAAAATGTGACCCCTGTGGCGGCCCCAAATTTGACCCCAGGGACTCGATGTCAACAAATCTATTAGAGGACCCCTATGCAATGCTATATGTAAAATATTTAAGGTCTAGGCTTTAAACTTTTAGATAAAATATTTTTTTAAATTTCCCTTAAAATGTGCTTATAAGCGCTGTGGCGGGGAGACATTTGTGATCAAATGACGCTTGACAAAAAACTCCCCCGAGATCTAATGGTTATATATCTGTTGTGTAAGTTTGATCAAAATTCAATGAAAAATGAAGGTGCTATCGCGTCTATAAGCAAAAGGTTATCGGATGGACGACGATGGACGACGGACAATTTACAATGACATAACTCCTTCTGGCTTTTAACCGGTAGAGCTTATGGCCGAAAATAAGTGGTTTGTCATAAACATACCCGAAATATTCAGGAACATTCATGCATTTAGTTCTGAAAGATGTGTTTCACAATGCGATTTGATAAACTATTTGTGCTGTAGTTACTTACATTGATCAAACATAAACATACCTGAACTTTTCATGTACTTTGCATTTTGTTCTATGTGTTCCTAACCCGATGTCAACAAATCGATCTACTCCAAAGTATGAATAGTACTACAATTTAAAAATATTATGTTACTTAATGGGTTTTCACATATGACAAAAAATGTAGCAAAACAAGTTACTATTGATGGAACATAATATTATCGTATTGTCTTGATTACCTTATTCTTCTAGATAACATAAGTAATATAGAGTTATATACAATAAATGCGTTTATCATAAAGTTACGTTTGAGCCTGTATGTCCTTGCGAACACCTAACCAAGTTCTATAAGTTAAATATCTGGAAAAAAAATGATAAAATTCTTAACATAATGTTTAACGTTAGAAGGTTTAAATCATTTACCTGGTTGAGGGCGTCGTATAAACTTTCATAGATGTTTTCGAGGTTCAGCAAGATCACTGTGCTACCCGTTTCCATACATATCTTGATTTTGTTGATGTTCCTACAAACCTGTTATCAAAACGTATTGTTGAAATAACCCAGGTACAACATCGTTCTTATGTGTCAGTAGAATAGAATGCCGAAAAGGCCTTTTTGTATCTCTTTGTTGAAATAGTATTGGTATATGTAACAGAACAAATAAAAAAATAGCGAACATTTACTCTTAAATTTCGTCAAAATGTCCTCTGCTTTCGTTTTACATTATGGCAAACATATTCTATTAAGTAAAATCTATTGTAACCATGCTATTTATCTAATACGAGATGCACGTGTACTCATGATCTAAAGATATCGAACAGTCACTTGCAGTTATTTTATTCTATTCTACTGACACATTTTATTTTGTAATCATAACCATTTTATCGATTGTGAAAAGACAACAACAGATATCAAAATTTAACTATGCTAAGTTAAACTGTAATCTACTCGTGTGGTCAAATGTCTAGGAGAGGTAGACAAATTTTAAGTTAAGTGTATTGAAATTGTACAAAAAAGAAATACATAAATATCATACCTTACAAGACAAAAATAAGGATCCATTTAATGTTTTATGCTCTTTAGTGCCCCATCGATTTTAGAAGTGATGCAATTAAGATGAATGCAGTTAAACTTATTAAAAACATTATAGTCATCAAAGACAGATGGAAGACCAGACGGTCAGGCAGACGGTTATACATGTCTACCAAATATTCGACAAGACTGAAAAACAATACTTATACAAAACTATACTTAGCAACTTTTCTAACTGCACACTTCTATTTTTCAAATATCTATTTTATGACAAATCAAAACTGTGTTACTTTTCCCTCTGCTGTCATTCTACATTATGGCCAACATGTTCCATTAATTAAAGTCTAATGTAAACCAAACTGTGCGTAGATGTCTACGGGAGCTAGGGTTATGGGTAAGGCGTCCTTACAGGGGTCTGGTATTGGTGGCACGTCATCGTCAGGCCAGGTAATTATGGGTCATGAGTCACTAGATGTTATCGGCGGCTCATACGATAACAAGGGCGGTTGCTGTCCATGGCAGAACGAACAACGCTACTGAGATGAAATTCTGTCACCGATGGCGACACCTCATATTCATCCAAAGAGGAGCATGCAGTTCATGCGGGAAGGCGCTACGTGTCAAATAGCCGCCAGCATCCAGAGGCTACTGGTCAAGAATCACTCAAGTGTCCTACCATGTTGTTCGAATCCTCAGATTTAAATCCCATTGAACAATTTTTGAATGAACTAGGAATAATGATAAGACAGCTTCGCGGCCAACACCGCATTTTTGAAGAGTTAGAACACACCATGATTCGCGCATGGAATACTATTCCGCATGTGTATATGGTTATGAATTACACCAATTCCCTGCACTCAATGTGTAATACAGTGATCAAGGCACAGAGAGGCAACACTCGATATTGATGCATTCATTATGTGACATTTGAGTTAAGGGATACATTATTTTAACTGTTATAATCGTTGTTATGTGTAATAACAATGCAATGATCATTTAACATTGTGCTCATTTTTCCGTGAATTATGTTAATATTTGACAGAGATAACAACACAAATGTATTGTTATACAAGTTGCTAAGTATATTTACCTGTGTGAAGTCAAGGTCACTTGGAAAGCTGCTACCGTAGATAGTTATCGCAGAGTCTAGCTTGAACACTCTCTGTTTTAACAGATTCACCATACTTAGATTTTCTGTCAGTAGTAAAAGGTACCGACTTTGCCTTAAAAAAGTAAGAATTTTTTTAAGTATTTGTGGAAAATGGCCGTACTTGTTTTGTAGGAAATTAAGAACATATATGTCCAACAAGAGACGTACAGCCTAAACAAAATCACATAATACACACAACAGTATAAACAAAATCACATAATACACACAACTGCATGACCAAAATCACATAATGCACACTACAGTATAAACAAAATCACATAATACACACAATTGCATAAACAAAATCACATAATGCACACAACAGTATAAACAAAATCAAATAATACACACAACAGCATCAACAAATTCACATAATACACACCACAGCATCAACAAAATCACAAAATACACATAACAGTATAAACAAAATCACATAATACACACAACTGCATACAACACAAGACAGTGCATTTCTGGAAAAACTCTTTTTTTTATCTTAAGTTGTTTTAATTGACAAAGTATCACAGTTTGAAGAGTACGGCTGTGCAATCACAAAAAGGTAACGAAAAGCATTATCAATTGTCGATTAATGTCACAATTATAATCTAATGAACCCCAAAATGCATGCTTTCCCACTGGAAAGTCGTTTCATCCAAGTTGGAAAGATAAATTTCCAATTGGAATTTCGTATTCCCAAATTGGAATTGGAAATTTTTTTTAGAATTGGCCAATGGGAACCGAGGTTTTCCAATTGGAGGGAGGGTTCCAATATTGATATCGGAAAGTGCCGGTGTCACGTTATATTCACACGCACTACGGAAAGTCCACGCTTTATGGGTGTGCAATAATGCTTTTTTATCTGGTAGTATTGATATTTAAATGATTTGTTTCATAATATCTAAACTTTAAATTGGTAAAGGTTAGTAGAAATAGTTCGTTCAATAAAATGTTTAATATCACATTCAAAATCGAACAATATTGACAAAATGTGCGGTTTTATACTCCGTGAGTTCTTTTTTGAAACCTTAATTCTCGAAAGATACCCAAGAAAGAAACAAGAAAACCTGACAAAACTCATTTGATATAATACATTTTCAATCGGTCATATTGTCAAAGTTACCTACATGTATAATTTAAGTTTTATTAGAAAGGAAATCATCCACAATTTACTCATTTCCGAGCAATGTATATTTTCGGCATCAAATGGTTCTTTTCAAAACCTTAATTCACGAAAGATATCAAAAATACCAATATGACTTCGCAATAACCATTTGGTATACTATATTGTCATTCGCCGATACTTTTAAAGTTATCTTAATCAGCGTAAATTGATAAAAAAAATTAATGTTCCTCCAAAATGTATCCATTTCCGTAAATCAACATTTCCCATTGTTTCTACGCGTGTACCTTTCAGAAAAATCTTGACTCTAAATAAACAATGTTTATTATTTAATTTTATTTTATGACCTTTAAAAATGCAAGTTAAATATATCATTCAACAACAAACATATAAAGATATATTTTTCATTATGATTTGAGGGAAATATAAGAGATTAAATCCAGGTATTTGTTTCACAGTATTTTGCCTCGCTTTCAAAACATCTAGTCGTTAATTTGACAATATACAAATCCTAATGTTTTTTAATAGTTATAATAAACGAACAATGGGGAAATTGAAACTATTTTTAAAGTAAAGATTAACAGGCTGAAGGAATTAACAAGTGTTTTGATGAGTAATTTATATTTAATTTGACACCTTCAAGGTGTGATGTCATATTTACATATATGATGGTGGAGTCACTTTTCAGAAATTCACAACTTTTTTAATCTAAAGTTTTGAAATTAAGTGTGGTGTAATAAAATCATATATCAACTAAAATATTGAGTACATAAAGATAAGAAAATCTAGTGTCCAGTAATAAAAATCTAGTGTTTAGTAAAGATGTGTATCGTGTGAGAAAATCAAGGGTCACGTATGAAAATATAGTTTCAAACAAGAAAATTGAATGTTCTGTAATGATGTTGAGTATATACAGATTAGAAAATATAGTGCACAGTAAGACAAATATATAGTCGAGTAAGGATGTTGTGTTTCGAGTTTGAAAACCTAATGTCGCTTATGGAAATATGAGTAAATGTAGATTAGAAAATCTAGTGCCCCGTAAGAAAAATCTATTGTCAAGTAAGAGTGTTGTGTTTTGAGTGAAAAATCTAGTGTTGTGTATGACAATATAGTGTTAAAAAAAAAATAAACTGTCGTGTAATGATGTTGAGTAAATATAGATTGGAAAATCTAGTACCCTGTAAGAAAACTCAAGTAAAGTAAGGATGTTGGGTATCGAGTGAGAAATTTAGTGTCACGTATGAACATATAGTGTCAAATAAGGAATTTGAATCTTGTGTAAGGATGTTGAATATAATTATATAGATTAGAAAATTAAGTGGTCAGTAAGGATAATCTATAGTCAAGTAAGGATGTTGTGTATCGAATGAGAAAATTTGGTGTTGCGTATGCAAATATAGTGTCAAATAAGGAATTTAAATGTTGTGTAAGGATGTTGAGTATATATAGGTTAGAAATTCTAGTACCCAGTAAGAAAAATCTATAGTCAAGTAAGGATTTTGTGTAGTAATTGAGAAAATCTAGTGTAGCGTATGGAAATAACGTGTCAAATTAAGAACTTAAACATTGTGTAAGGATGTGGAGTATAGATAGATTAGAAAATCTAGTTCCTATTAAAAAAATCTATAGTCATATATGGATTTTTTGTATCAAGTGAGAAACTCTAGTGTCACATATGAAAATAGAGTGTTAAATAAGAAATTTTAATGTTTTGTAAGCATATTGAGTGTATATAGAATAGAAAATCTAGTGCCCAGTAAGAAAAATATAGTATCAAATAAGGAATTTTAATGGTGTGTAAGGATGTTAAGTATAGATATATTAGAAATCTAGTTCCTAGTAAGAAAATCTATAGTCATGTATGGGAGAAAGGACAGACGGATAGACGCTGCGATTACTATATGCCACCCAAAACAATTGGGGGGTGGGGGCATAAAAATGCAAAACAAATTTAGCTACCTACCTAGCCACATGAAACACACTAGTTCAAAGCTCAGTAAAATTACATTTTACTAGCATTGCCTGGTCAATCATTAATTGATTCAGTACTAAGCATCCTTTTTATGCCATCGAGGACTAACAGACAATCGATGAACCTAACCACTCTTGCCTCCTGACAGGTTAATAAGTACTCGAGTACACCACATTTCTGCAACTGATAACTTTCCCACTAGAATCAGCGTCAAGAGACAAATGATAATGGAATGCAATGTCGTACAACAATCATCATGGAGACTTGACTAGGTTTGGATTTTAACTCTCGACACCTGGATTGGTAGTCGGACGCATTGCCGACTGAGTTCAGCAAAAAAAACAACATTTTTTATTAGCATTGCCCGGTCAATCATTAATTGAATCAGTACTTAGTATCTGTTTTATGCTATCGAGGGCTAACAGACAAAATATTAACCTAACCACTCTTGCCTCCTGACAGGTTAATAAGTACTCAAGTACACCACATTTTTGCAACTGATAACTTTCCCACTAGAATCAGCATCAAAACACGTATGATAATGGAACGCACTGTCGTATATCAATCATAGAGACTTGACTAGATCCTCTATTTAAAGATAAAAAATCACATTAAATACGATTACTACCCCTTATGCTACTTCAAATTATTCTATTACTGCTTGGTCAGGCCTTGTACGTTCAGTCGGAATCCCGTCTGACTATGTGTCCAGGAGTCGTGAGTTTGAATCCCCCGTTTACCCCTAAAATAGTAAAAAAAAAATAACAAAATTATGTAAAGTCCAGGAAGAGTTGTTTCTTATATTTGAAAAAACGCCAAATGTGACATTCGAAATTTAAATAAGCACAAGCAGTCACTCATATCTCTGTTTTTGTCTATGTTACTACTACCAAGACTAATACTATATATTTATCTTCTTTAAAGTCAAATTTCTTCTGGACACCAAGAGTTTACGCGTGATTGAACAGAATAAACTGATAAAAGACGAGATAGAGTTTACGGAAACCGTCGATAAGCTGTAAATGGCGAATATCCATAACTACAGGTAATCGCTATCGGAAATATCCGGAATATAACGAGCGATACTCGCCGAGACTTTCGTAACATATCGACAGTTTCCAGTATTTTGTTTCACTTTAAATATTGTTTTACTTTATAAAATTTAAAATAAATAAAACAGTAAATAGAACTTGTTTATTTATTTCAGCGAGAATGTATATATATATTTATTTTTTTTTTAGTGAAATGGCAACTGAAGTGTGATCAGCTAAGATAAATTATAAATATAAAAATAAATAAAGATACCCATGGAAGGATGGTTGTTCTACTCGGATTCTGATTTCTTCTTACACTAGTAAAACTGGATAAGCCGTATTTACATTAAATATGTTAAAACAGATGTTAAACCCCAATAACAAAACAAATTCGTCAACAGCTGTACAAAATCCTAATTTGCAGTTTATAATAAATCTCTTCATAAACTAGGATCTTTGTATACCCGTATCTAGTGAATATTAGTTTTGATAAAAAGGTTCACTTAATATTTTTTTTAGATATATTTTAAACAAAATTACATAATACACACAACTGAATCAACAAAATCACATAATATACACAACAGCATCAACACAATCACATAATACACACAACAGCTTCAGCAAAATCACATACTACACACAACAGCATCAACAAAATCACATAATACACACAACAGCATCAACACAATCACATAATACACACAACAGCTTCAGCAAAATCACATACTACACACAACTGAATCAACAAAATCACATAATATACACAACAGCATCAACACAATCACATAATACACACAACAGCTTCAGCAAAATCACATACTACACACAACAGCATCAACAAAATCACATAATACACACAACAGCATCAACAAAATCACATAATACAATCCATGTATAATGAAACAGTCAGCAGAGAAAGCCACGTATAATGTAATTTTGCCAACGGGTTAAATAAATTCAATAATAAATGAGAAACCATGATTATTTTTTAATATTTATTTCATAGATCTAGTTTAAACCAATCACATAAAAATAACCTACCTCATATAACGTTATGCAAAAGCATTATATATTAAAATATTACCCTCTGGCTGCTCCACTTGTCCTTAAACTGTGTTGTATCATTCCAGCAGGTGTACAATCGGGTTGTGAGTCAGAATCCTTAAATCAAATTAACATATAAATATATTTAAAATATATAAATGAGTCTATAAATAATTAATGAGTAGTTGTATCGAAATAATAATGAAGTTTCCATTAAAAACAGTTTATCGAAAAAACATACACTGTATTACTATTCAAAGCTGTATTTACATATTTCAGAAAAACACAAATAATATACAGAATATATGTATATGTAAAAACTATAAACGCATAATTATTAATGTTTAATTGTTAATAATATATTTATTTAGGTGGCATTTTTATCTTAGTTAAAACTAAATTTGCAATATATTTACCATCGATTTAATAATGGTATTATATACGAGATATGTTAATAAAATGTATAACAATATTAGTGAAAAACGTAAACAATAGATCGTTGCAGAATTGATTTAAACTTTTGCATAATGAATACTAAGATGTGGGATGGTGCGATTTTTGCGCTTTTGATTTTATTAAACGAAATTTATTGACATGGGTTTTTTATTTTGTAAAATACGCTTAATTAGGACAATCAACAATAAACACAGCAGAAACAATTTACAAGATTCACAAGAGAAATAATAAGAATTTGGAGATAAAACTTTATAAAATAAGTCGTTCACCAAACTATTTGCTTGAGCTAACAAAAACCTCTATGATGCCTCTTTCGGAAACTTATTTGTCGTTTCAGTCATTTAAAAGGTACTGCACCAATCCATAACAAAATAAAATAAAAGAAAACTAATAGTTGTATGGTTAAATACGAATGTCAAAGGGAGCATTTTTATTTGAGCTTTTTTAACAATTACTTTCCTATTGCACTATTACAGCATCGTTCTTAAAGCCTCTTTGTCATTAATATATAACATCTATTTACTTAAAGCAAATAGTTTAGTAAAAACAATAAACAATAGAACTGACCCCGTCATTTCTCAGATGACATTCAACGTGGTTAAAGAATATGTTATACGGTTCCTGCGTGTCGACACCGCCAAAGTTTCTCAAAACCGCATGCTTCATCTGACTATGAGTAGGCACGCCTTTGGTTTCTTCAGCAAATGCTTGGACCATTTTTATCAAACTGTTTACATGTACCATTTACAATAATGTTAGAATATTATGTTTAATGTTATAGTTAAAATACATTTTTCACTTAATACTATGGACAAATAAAACAATCCTTTAAGATATTAAGTACGCAATGAATAGGATACACTTTTAAAAATGGTTGCTTTTTAGTGCTTTTAAATGTCATTGTCAAAAGTAAATTTATATATAAATCCTTAGCTGGATCCTACTCATATAAAGATATTAGCTCATGTATATAAATTGTCCGTCCAGTCCAGATGTGTTGCATGTAAAACCATACTATATAAGTCATGGTTAACAACAAATCTATTGGTTTGTTAGATGCCTTGATATTATGTCTATGGTTTGCATTGTAGCTAGGCACGCTCGTCGTAGTCTGGTCTGTACATATATGTCTGGTTGTTCACAAATAATTACCACAGCATATATTTTAGATTGTGAATGTGCATCTGAAAAGATCCCAAAAATCGGTATTTCCGTTGGTATGAATTTAATTATCTCCCTTTATTTAAAGGAATATTTTGTCATTTTGAATACGTTCCATATTATATAATTATATAATCTCTAGTTGAATATGTGGATGATATATTTCAAAATAGCCAGATTACCATCATTCTTCTGCAAGTAGTTGGCAAACTTTCTCATATTAAGATTTAAAAAATTGAGCTTAACCCAATTCCACGTTCGCAACGGTGAGATGTACGTGATCTCGGGTCAGTGCCATAGACAACTTTGCCATTGAAGACCTTAAGAAGGCATAACATATCAGCAATTTTGATATGTCAATGTGTAGCGTGAATTAAGAGTAAAATCAATGGAATATTAGAATCTGAATGTCGACATGTTTTACCTGTAAAAGTCCCTCAAACCAAAGAATTCCCTCTTGATCCACTCCGTGCTAATTATCTCGTTATAAGCATTCGCCATGGGTTTGAACAGATTGTCCACGTATCTAGGACATGCTGCACATATACCACTGAATAAAAATTAGTATTTTTTTTAAGATAAATAAATATACATGTACCACATTTTAAACTATTTCTTAAATTAAATGAAATTAGCAAGTTTTCTTTTAAGGCAAACCAATTGTGATAGAAAAATGAATACTTACATAACTTCTTGTTATTTTTCGTATGTAAAGTAAATTTGTAACGAACTACATATTTTGTAATACAACATTATTAGGCAAATTATTGAAATTAAACGTTTCTCAATTTATGTTCAAATTTATTAAATACCTCGCACTTTCTTCAAGCTCTTCAATATCTGGAAGGTCTCTCTGCACCATTATTCCGCGGTTCATCTTAGCTGGATCCAACGCCCAATTTGAAATTCCAATAAACCCAACCTACATTATGTAAAACGAAAGTATTTTATTTAAACGGTAATCAGCTGTCAGAAAAAGCATAGCTCGTCGTTTCACTTTGTCAGATAAAAACAATTACCATTATAATGTACCACTAGACAACTGACAAAATCATGATAATGGCTTTTGTTGTACATATATCATTTATTAAGTTTTATGCTAATTCTGGATATGCATTTGTTGCTGTAAATGTGTTAGAATAAGTATGGTAATTTTGTTATAATTGTGCATTGAAAGTGAGCATTGATATTTCTTTCTGCTGGCGTCATGTACACTTTCATTCAAAGCCAATTATGTTAAAATCTAATTTTGCATATCGTGTAATGAAAATGCACACAAATACAATTTAAACAATCAAAATCATTCTCATGAATAAATGTGTTTGATGCGGATACACGAATCTAACATAAATCGACATTTTCAACAAAAATGGAAAACAACAAAAAACCTTAGCATAAGATTGGTCTGTTTCTTCATCCACATCTTCCTGGTACCCCGTCTCCAACATGGAATGTAAACTCTGTGGTTTAAAACAATAAACAAAAGTGAACTGTATAATATCTAAAACGTCCTATACCCCTGACAAAAATCGATAGAAAAAAATAATTTCCGGCTTGTAAGTTGAGCTATCGTAACTACCCATATAAACGCAGGATAGTTTAAGAATATGGTGCCATTTTTAATCCATCATATTCATTATAATTATCAAGTATTTAAAAAAGATCTGACGGAATTTCTAAATGTACAATGTTTTATTATACCTGTATGTATCAATAACCATTTCAATTACCTCATATAATGCCCATCTTAAATGCTATGTTGTTTATTTTGCACTTTGTGTTGATATAGATTAAAGAGGGACTACTTAGCGTTTAACATAAATCATTATTGCAATAAGGTGATTTACGTTCATAAACAACTTATATATAAACCAATATTTCATGAACTCTACAACAGTGGTTAACAATACCTTAAGCGGCATCTTTGGACTATCTTCAGCTAGGCCAACCTCATCTAAAACCACAACGGCAGCATATCGATCAAGATCTTTGTCAAGTTGAAACTCTGCACACTGCCTGAATAACGCCATTATACCTTCAGCCGTAGACTGTGGACTACATTGATACGATACCATTTGTACCTGAAAAAAGACGACAAACAATACAACAATGTGTCTTAAATCAATATAATCTCAGGTAAGCAAGTACTGAAATAACTGCAAGATTTTATCGATGTGTTTGGGAGAATCTATTAACAGCATGACTGTTGATGACAGCCAAAATAACTGCAAGTTAGATCCTTGTGTTTGGTGGATTGATTGATAGATTGACTGAATATTTAGCGTCATTTTACGCCATCGAGGGCTAACAGACGATCAGTTAACCTAACCACTGTTTCCTGGGATTAACCAGTACTCGAGCACACCCGATTTCCGCAAGTTACTGATAACTTTCCCACTTGAATCAGTGGTGAGGTACGAATGGTAATGAGACACAATGTCGTATAGCAATCATCACAGAGATTGACGCTGGACGGGGACTCGAAATCACAACCCCTGGATTAATAGTCAGACGCGTAATCGACTGAGCTAATATGGCCCGATTTTGGATGAATCAATAATATTATCAGTATGACTGTTAATGCTAGCCAAATTAACTGCAAGATAAGATCGGTGTGTTTGGTGGAATCAATTAACGGTATCAATGTTAATGCCAGCCAAAATAACGGTAAGATTAGATCGGTGTGTTTATTGGAATCAATTAACAGTATTAATGTTAATGCCCGCCAAAATAACTGCAAAATTAGATCGGTGTGCTTGGTGGAATCAATTTACAGTATTAATGTTAATGCCAGCCAAAATAACTGCAAGTTAGATCGGTGTGTTTGGTGGAATCAATACTATTATCAGTACGACTGTTAATGCCAGCCAAAATAACTACATGTTTAGGTGTATTTGGTTGAATCAATTCCTGTTGATGTCAGCCAAAATAAGGTGTCAGATAGGCAATAATATCACTTCTATCCAGGTCAAAGTTTGACGAATGAGTCTCTTAAAATTCGCTTAAACATTTGAAAGAGAAAGGCATTTCCACTAGTATGTATTCTATTTTAATACAGTCATCATACTCTGCACAAATACGAGTTTTCGTACTTTATATATACTTAAGAAATTATGAAATAAAGTGATGCTGATAGGAAAATTGTTTCTTAAAATCAACATACATGTAACTGTCGTTTGTGCATTCGTGTGAGAATATTTATATATTGACTAAGTCTCCATATTTAAATCGACAGAGCATAATAAAATACAACGTAACACAGTCTAAATGTTTATGCATCTTATAAACATGTTCATACCGTTTTAATCAGTACTTAAAACCGGTCAAACCCTAGTATGAAATATCATCCTTGAAAAAAAGTTATCGGTAATCGATTTGATAATTAAACATATTTGATATATACAACATACCTGTTTCAACGTTGAAAACAACTCATTTTCTGTAGGTATTCCCCTCATTGCATCGGTAACAATGGTCTTGGCCAGAGATTTTGAACTTCCGGGTTTGCCAATTAAGAACAATGGGATTCGGAGTTCAATACAAAGGACCATCATAAATAAATTTTCCCGCAAAGCGTTGTTCTTCGCAATGTTTCTGTCTAGATTTACGTGATTCAAAAACACTTCCTGACAACTGAATATATAAGTGTTTAATAATTAAATCAAATCAAAATTGTGTTAAAAATAACCTGATGGTCGAGTGCATTATCTGCAAACTTGAAACGATAATTAATGATTTTTTAGATTTTTTTCATTAACTCAATAGATCCAAAAAATGTATTATATAATTCGAGAGAAAATATATAACGAATAAATGTTCAAGTTGTTTACCTTTCACGGGATTAATAGTATCTATATCATAAAAAATATTCTGTTATTACTTTAGATGACACGATTTATTTCATGAACTGATTCAACTCAAAGACTTACGCTTTCAATTCATGTTCAAACTGAATATGTCCTGCAGGCAATGGGCAAGGATGTTTGAAATGATTTGCAATCATTTGTCTGTATTCAAATCGCTTTCTCAGGCAAGAGTGATAACACACGCCTATTGCCAATAATAAGCACCGCGTAACTGTGTCAAGCTTGAAATCCTAAAAACGGATTGTAATACAAACGTCAAATAACGTCATAATTAAGTCCTAAAAAAAGTATAGAAATACACAAAAAAGTAAAGATTTTCTGTAAACGCCAAATAAAAAACAAAAACATACCGATGCATCAATTACTCAACGTTATCTTATTGGAAATATTGACAAATATTTCAAGTAATATGACATTTAATGAATGTTAACTACGCAATATTCGACAGTAAATATATCGACATTTTTCGAAAAACGATATAATATCAACTTCAATAGTGTTCATCATACTGTTTTTTACGTCATCGTTCTTATCCTGTTTCCCTTTTATTTGCTGTATATATTTTTGTTTCATCTTAATCCATCATAATTCATTTTATTATTCTAGTTAGAAAATATTAAATAACGGAATAATGATTGTGCGATTTAAAAGGGTTCCTCTTCGATTGCTTCAATGAGAGCATTAACGGTTTTTAAACGTATCTGAAACATGCTTTATTGGTTGTGGAAGATCAATGACCCATGAATTAAAATGGTCGAATGTGTTATTCAGCATTTTATTAGCTTTGACTGAATATTCTTAATAGAACAATATCGTAGATTCAAGAGAAGAGTAAAGATATTGAGAAAAAATGTGTATGATAGTCCAAATCATTTTTTATTATATATTTCCATTTAGAAAAACACCAATAACAGTTTTGTTATGAGGTTATGTTTAGTTAAGATGAATAAAAAGAAAAGTTATATTCTTCAAAATAATTTGCAGGAAAGTGTTTAAGAATAAATAAGCATATTTAAGGTATTCTTATCATTTTGTTAATGCATGTGACTGTCTTTATAGTATTTACTTACACTGATCTCTTCTTCATCGTTGGCTTTTTCATCTGATAATAATTCAAAATCTAGTTCACCGGTTGTTTTTATTCTATGATAGTCAGCCTCTTTTTCTTCTAATCTTTCATCCATTTTTGCAAATAAAACACAGTCCTCTTTGCTTGAGATGTTATAGAACCATTCCATAACTGTCAGCGTTCTGTCAACATCCCGAAGCGAAACAAAACTACATTCGTCCTAAAGAATACAAACAACATTTTCGTATGATTTAAAAGATAAAGTAAATCTTAGTTTCTTCAATATAAAAGTATAATATTAAGATATATAATGTTGATGAATTGATTTTAACGATAATATAAACCCTGGTCACGTGTTTACAAATAAAATTTAAGAATAACAAAAAGACAAGCTCTAGCATACATTCAACTACTCATTTATTAAAATCAAATCAACCCATGCTTTAATCAAACGTATTACAAACTGTTATATTGATATACTGTTATGCTGGATGAATGATAAACTATAAGACACAGTATGCCTAGAATGCTAGTTTAATAACGTATATACCTGAACAGTGATTCTATCAAAATGAATCTCTGAACAACTGAATACAGTTTATATCTGTAAGACGGCCAGTATGTGTGACCTCCATGAAATCAATGAAACGTGACGGGTTGGCCTCCTTGTACGTATCAAAGAGCTTCTTATAGTATTTTAGTTAATATTATTTAAAAGATAAGGCCGGTTCACGCAAAGGGTTTGGTACTGTTGATAAATAAATTCTTATTGTTTCCGTAGTACATATTTTTGAGAAAAAAAAAGAAAATTCAGTGATTTTTTGTCCCCCGCTTTTTTTCAAAGATTTGATTGCAAGACAACCAAATAAAATACGATTTTTCACAAATTAAAAAAGCATAACTGTAGAACAACAAAGTCCACAACCCTTAAAATCGAACTTAGCCTATGTTTTATTAATATTAACGTTGTATTGAAATTTCAAGAGTTATTGCAGTGACAGACGGACTTGTATGAATTTGTATGATTTTACAAATTAAAGGGGCACATCTTTACAGCACCAAAAGTATCAACCCCTAAAATCAAACTTAGCCTGTGTTTTGTCATTATAAACATTGTATTAGAATTTCAAAAGATTTGATCAAGGCATTCTTAAGTTTTTGCACGGAAACCAAAGAGTGACGGACGGACGGCCCAAAATGGTGTCTCAGACAAACGGAGAACAATTAAAGGTTCATTATTGCGACTGCTTTCATCATATTTTAACGATACTACTGTCGTATTAAATCGGTACTTACAGAGAAAATTGCCTTTTGTCAAGCGACATAGATATAGATAAATGTTAAGTATATTGTATCTTTGACACCAACCTATGTTCACAAATTATTATCTCTATTCTTTTTTTAACCATTTTAATTCCAGCGTTATCTGTTTTGATTTTTTTTGTTTTATTAAGCAAAACAATTTGAATCCAAATTACCTGTTGTTGTCTCATGAATTCCTGCGATTCGCTTAGGATATCCGTGGCAACATCAACAAAGTTATCTATGTCTGGAAGTCGTTTTTTTGTTACCTAAAAATGTAGAATCAACATTTTTATCTATATGAACGGTTTTAAATAAAATTTGATGTACAATATTAGCTTTGATCAATCGATACCTTTTTTGAAACAATAAATTAGTTTACATGATAAGTATGCTTAAATTTGTTCAAGTAATTAAAAGTGAAAAAAATTAATGTTAAAAGTGTTTACGTTTAATATGCTATTGTTAGGTCGTTTCACTTAAAGTTTGACCACATCAAGCCCGTGTTGGCTTTGGTATATTTGTTGTTCTTTAATCATATGCACTTAACTGCTGTTATGTTTAATAATTATGATGTGTATTGCATTGAATTTGTTACATTGTAAGCCTCGTGGATTAAACTAATCCAAAGGCATTGCACAATAAACAATATACTTACATATCTTCGAACAATTTGCTTGATGTATAACCTCTCTGTGTCTGAGTCTAGCTGCCCAAAATCCCATACAAGTGGAATCAGACTTTGAGGAAGCCGTTTTACCCGGTACACAAGTCGTCTCATTGGTGTTTCTCCTATTTATGTACAAAATTTAAGCTTTCAAAAATACCAACTGATATTTGTTATATTCTGATATATGAAGTTCATTTAAAGATATCGTAAATCAATTTAACTATATACTCAAGAGGTCCAAACAAGCAGAATGATTCCGCACTGGATTATAATGGCGATAGTATATTTTGAAATGTCTTAAAAAAATTCCGAATTTATGAAATTGAGTTTAACTCTTGAATAAGTAGACAAAAATTATGAAGTATTCCTAGGTCGAGTTCAACGTTACCTTATACATTCTAGCACCAATATTTATATATTACGCTACCCACATGTATAAATCATATCAAATATGAACAGGAGTTGACAGACCTGTTTTGTCGACTTGTGTTGACTGGTTCTTTAGAAAATGAAAAAAATGAAAAAATTCTCAATTTTGTGATCCCGCCTCACCCCTGAAGACAAACGGAACCTAACCACTTTGCACTATAGAAATGTTATCCTCCTCAAATACTTAATTATAAATTTATATGACTATTCAATGCTTCTAATCTCTATAACATTTGCACAAATGAAAAATTGAGAATATTCCATTTCCTGGTAGTATTTCTATGTAAAACACATTTATTTTACAAACGTTAATACTTATATTAGGGATATTTAATGCCAAATATCAACCACTGTTGTCTGATCAGTAACAGAGAAATAGAGATTTTTTTTCATTTAAACTCCTCTCATGGTCCAGATGATCCAGATCTAACTTTCAATGACTAAGCAATGCTTAAGATCTCTAGTTTATTAACAGTTTACACAAATAATAATAAAAAAACACTCTGATTTGTAATTCTATGTAAAGTTGAAGTGTCCCTGTGTGACAAAGCCCTATGGATTGTATAAAATAAAGTATCCACTCATAGGAATATTTTACGTACATTCGACACACAGCTTGTGTATTGTTTTACACGATTGAGAAAAATTCAAAAGAAATTTGAGTAAAGCTGTACAAGCCATTTCAAAAAAAACTGCTGCTAACGGATGATGACAGGCGCCATGATGTCGGACGACGAATAACGTGCCCTTCGTGGCATTGACTAAACATTAAATTTCAAAATATATCTAAAATTAAAAACATTGGGATAATACTGAATACATTTACGATTGAGAGTTAATAAGTGATGAAATCATTAGTTCAACTGTTGTGACCAAGATTAGAAAAAAGTCATGATCGCTTAATTTATTGTAGATAAATTGTTCTATTCCATATATTCAATTCATTTAGCGAATTCAAAATAAATGTTAGGTATTTACTTTTTCTATGTACAAAATTTAAATGATGATTCCGAAACCGTGTGTTAAGGTATTCGTACATATTTTCAATTAACAAAATGTTTACTATCAAAATTACCGACATTCAATTTTTTCTCGATATGATATGTCAGACTGGTATTTCAATTTCCAATGTTTCATTAACAAACTTTCTCCTAATGAATACACCGATATGACTTAATTAAATATCTGGAAATTTCTACTTTTAAATAATAACAAAATAATATTTTTTATACAATATATGTAAAGGAATTTCCGATATAGCAGTGATAATATATATATATATATATATAATATTTGTTAATACATATCATAATTATATTATTTTCAATATCTAACTTTGCATGATTTACTTTATTAATAATAAGATATGAATTTTGGATAAAAAAAATTGTTTTGCAATATCAAATTATTAACGAATTAACGATTTATGAGTTTCTTAATTTCTGATTCCGATAATTCAATATCCGATATATAAGAAATATTTTTGAATGAAATATATTATTTGAGAATACACTAAATAAATTACAGATACCAAATGTATAAAACTGATTGGCAAAATAAAATATACTCATTTAGGAAATATCCGAAATGTAAACATTGATTTCAAGAATACCATTTTTTATCAAAACATTGTTTATAACAGGTATCAAAACTGATTAAGTGGAACTACCTTGTCATAGATATCAGCATTTCAATATAGGCAAAATATAAATACCACCAAATAAAGTTAAAAACAAAGTAACAAATACATACCGAAGCGGTCATTTGACATTTCTGGATCGACATGGTAACCAAGGCCAGCTTCTTCCATTCGTTTGATGAGCTCATCTGAATGTCTAAGAGTTAACAAAGGAACCCCATCACAATATGTTTTTGAATAAATGACGCACTGCTATTGATACTGTACAACACAGGACATGGATTTTCCAGATTTGATATTGTTAACGAAGACTTCCAACAAGACATATTTCTTTTCCCAACAACAAAATATAACAACATGTTAAATCAAATATAATTTTTACAACGTTTTTGTTCACCTTTAATACAAAATAAATGTTACAATGGAAGGTTAGTAATTGATCATCAAATAATATTCAAATAACAAAGAAGGTCAATGTCACTCTGGAACGATTTTATATTGAATACATTGTGCTTACTTTCGGTATGGATTGCAAGCCGCAACGATCCTTAGGTTGTTCGACATTTTGATTGGCCGACCTTGAATAGATTTGTCACACATGATTTCCTTAATAAGGCCGATACATTCTGTAGAATTGGCCTCGTCTAAGAATAATACTGTGTAAATACGATCTTTGAAACGTTGTGCGTTTTGTTCGGCTATTCTTTCTGCCTTTTCTACACTTTTAATGATGTCAGATGCTTTAATACCACCGTGTATCTAAAAAATAACACTAGATCGTTATAGATTTCGGTTTAATTTTCAGAATAGACGAAATGTTTGAATATGAATACATTATTTTGCGATCATGGAATTACATTTTATCTAGATTAATTTTATATTGCTGTATTATCGTTTTAAACTTTTGTGTTCACCTTTGCAATGATCATGCAGGTGGCCGCTTTGTTAACTTGGTCTAGGTCTGATTCACATCCATCTGTACATCTTTCACTCTTTGGGATCTGAAGCTGGCACATAAAACTAATCAACCGTGTTTTTCCTGACCCAGTCTCTCCCATCACTACAACAGGTATGTCACATCTAAAAACAAAACATTTTGATAAAAATTTATCATGTTATAATGTGTTATACTTTTCATCGTCACTACATTTAACATACATAATATTTCAGTTAGAATATATTGAGAAAAACAGCACCGGAAGCAAATACAACTTACTGAAATAGTTTTAACATTGATAGGCATTTTTGGAATTATATTACCGTAATCGCATATATATTGCTAATATCTTTTTCGCGTTGTCTGTTGTTAACTCATATGTATCATCCGGGTCACCATGGTCTTCATTTCCCATCACTCTACATATTCTATCTAGTTTCTCTTCTCTATAACAAAAATAAGAAAATACGTGGACAATATAAGAATCTCACAAATAGTTTAATAAAAAGAATAAACATTCCGATATTAAAGTTTCTGAGAATATCAAAATTTCATAATTGGCAGACATTTTTTTCCCCCTATGTATCATAACTATATACTATAGTCACTGATCCTGCCAAGAGGATGTATATTTAAACATGCCATGATGATATATTGAAAAGATGTTTACAAACTTGACCTACGTGCCCATGTAAGATTAACTGATTTTCCAACTTAGAATTGCAACGTACGAGTATCTTGTAACGTTTAAAATGAGCAACTTATTCCATTTGATTCCAAATTGATCGATCAGTTCAGCTACATATAGATTTTTTTTCATCTTAAAATGTGTCTGAATGATGAGCTTAAGGTCGTCCATCAGTATCTGCGTACTATCTGTAATGGGGAGTTCGTTTAACTTCACCCGTCCTTTTATGCAAAATATTGTTTTGTTACATTTTAGCGAAATTGAAATACCAAATTATTCTAAGTTTATTCTGTTACGATGATAAGATGCTTTGTATCCATTTCAAATATGATTTTTATTTTTTAGACATTTATTGCGATGTTCCCAATATACTGCCTTTAAATATAAACCAGCCATTATGTTCTTTAATTTTTGTTGTGACATACAATTTATTACATAATCATGAAAAAAACAGGTGTTTCGCGAAGTGATGTATCTTTTTGAGCGAAAGTCACGTGTTCTTTGTTTAGAAACAGTGACATTGACTTCTTCACCAAATTCCATCAAAACAGTTGAACACGTAGCCCAAATGGGTCATATCGTTCAAATAACCTCAAAGAAAATTATTTAGCCAACAGTGATCACGGCATTAAATAAATTTAAATCAAAAGCAATATCAGGCTTTATTTTCACATCCGAAATCAATCCAGAAAAATGAATTATCAAAAAAATCTTTAGGAAAACTAAAGTTACTGAATAGAACAAAACAATTATTTTAAGTCACATTGACTTTAATTATGACCTTATTTAAATCAAATAAATTCAAAGGATAATTTATTTCCAGTGTACCTTGACAGAGTATCAAATTTATCATGAGTAGGAACTTGGTTGTGTGCAAGAGCTCTAAAGAGGCCAATTTTCATGATTTTCTCTTGTAATACTTGTCCTGTTCTCGAATCCTCCAAAGCCAATGTATCGTTATTGATGTGAAACCCGAGAAATGTCATCGACTCGTGGTCAGGATTGAAAAATATGTATGGATGTGGACTGAAATGTATTTCATCAAATATCATTGGTTAGAAATACAGCGCACGTTTATAAAACTTAATGAAACATAAACGTAAACGTTCAATTGCTTCGGTCAATATTAGATATAGCAGTCTTAAAAGATGTCCGTTACATACACGCTTTATATTTGTATATGTCATTTTGTATGTGTTATTGAATGTACCTGCTTTCCCAAGTTCGTTTCATTGCATAAAGCGCAATGTCATCATCGTCTCCTTCCTCTGTTTCTTCGCCAATATTCAAAGATCGTGTTGAAAAATCCTTAAGCATAATATGACACTATTAATAATATTGTTTTACAATATTTTCTGTAAACCCTTTTATCTTTATTTGAGATACTTATATTTGAGATGCGTGTTTATATGAGACAAAAACAAAATTACTTTAACCAATTATTTAATTGTCATTGCAATATTTTTAATTTTGTGTTTTATTGTAAATATATGTAGACAACAGATTGAACGTTATAACAAACTTAACATATTTCAGTATTTGACCTAAAACAGTATCACTAAATAATAAATTAAATTGTTTTATGCTAAATATACATACGGTCAAATGTTGTAAATGATTACATCAAATTGTGACTAAACATAAATTAAACATCGTTTAAGAATCAAAGTAAACTGTCCGGAACAACATTTTAGTAAAATGATTTGTTTCATTCACAGCTTAAAAAAGAAACTGGTTAAATATCGGCAATTGATATTAATTTCAATCGTACCCGTGACATTTGTATCAGAAATTTGAGAACAAAAGTTGCAAATCCAGGTAGATCTTCGCCTGCAATATCTCCACAGAAAATCGAATGTTCAAAGTCCTTCAATTGCGTACCAAAGAACTTAACAAACTGAGTCAGTTCCGACCATGAAGGAGTTTTGATCCCGCAATGCCTGCAAGACATCAATTATAACGTTATTGGTCTTTATTACACTCATAACATGTATTAGTATATATAGCCTAGATTTACCTGCAAAGGAATAACAGATAATAAATACGTACCATTTCTGAATAGATACTCTAACAAACACGTAATAAAAAGGTACTACATGATATAATATTATAAAACATTTAAGGGAACTTAAAATAAAAACAAAATGAATAGTTGCTTGTTAATTAAATAACAAAAATGTTGTTTTTTTTTAAAATCACAGATCTACTGGATGGCATCACTTTTAAATGACAATACATATTTTCGCTTGTAAGTGCAATATTTCATTAACATGCCACTATCATTGTCAGTTATTGGTCAATATAATTTCAAAACGTTTTGTCAACAGAAAATGGATAGAATCAACATTAACACAAAACAAAGTCTACAGTGTTAAGAACCACAAAAATAATCACTTATTCATCAAGTACAAACCAGATGTGTATTATGTTACCTTAACAAAACGCCCAAACATTTTTCTGGATTCCTTTCAACAATCTTTTGACCCAGCTTATCTTGGTCATACCCTACTAAGTATGAAATTGGGGTTTGAAACAAGTCGCTCTCAAACTTATGCATGTCAAAACCGTGTCCAGCTGATATGAAAAACACAAAGCATTTTAATTGCGTAGGCTTAACAATCCATATATAATTAATCTTTATTTTGCAGTCAAATGAAATAACTTACGATCATTGTAAAGCATTCCATGGTCTAACACGAGATAATTATTGATGTATTCATTCTCCCTATACTGAGATAATTGTAATTTACTTAACTTTAATATCCGTAAATATCATCAAAAGTTATACGTAGCATCAAAATGTATGCATGTTTTCATTAAAAAAAACTTAGTTAATCAGAATTAAAAAAAGAAAATAATATTATGGCTTTACAATAACATTTTCAATATGATATGACAAACACGACGGGACTGGTTCACTCTACTTCCGGCTCGGAAAAGGTGAACACTATTGCATTCGACAGCCAGTTTGTTGGAATGCTGGTTTCAAGCTCCGTGTCAGTCTTACATTAAATTCCGGGTATAATACGCAGTCAAAGTGCAATGCAAATCAGCCAACATTATAGAGGAATTCCGATTGATTATCAACAAGAAACGAAGACACTTACGCTCAGATATTTTCTGCGTCAGAATTTAACATTGTTTTCATATATGTATGGTTTCATAATGCTTGTTCAGGATTCAATGTGTGGAAATTGTTTTTCAACGGCTGCGTTAACATCTCTCTTGAACGCTCGATTGTAATCAATGATAATCGTACAGGCTGAATTTCACGCCCAAACATTGACATTCTTAAATAAACTATATCAAACCTTTTTAAAAACGTGCTAAATGATTAATACATGCTTGACATATTATTTTATGCTCAACTTAACACCAATAACAGCACAGTTACAGTCAAGATACATAGACTGGCTATTGTAAGCTTGTTGATAATATGACTTTAGCTTACCGGAATTTGTTGAGGATTCAAGACATTCTTGGGGCGATTTGCACCAGACGTCCGGTAACAGATTCAGCATTGTGCGACGTTGATCTCCAAACGAATGCTTAAAATGAAAAAACTCTGAAGTAAACAGTATTTGACCATGATGATATTTTCCCCATGTGTTATATGGAAGTTTATGCGTTCATATTTAATGCAAACATTTAATAAAACTTAAATAAAGTCAAATATGTCAATTCAATATTCATGTAAAGGGTTGTATTTAAAAGATGGCGTACCATTCTTAGCAACAATTAAAATATCTTCATTACTTAGAGGTTAATACACGACAGAACCGGGCCCGCGTATAATCACCTCCTGGCTCGGCTCTGTCGTGTATTAACGTCTTTAATACACATGTTCGGTTGCACAACTCACCGGGACTATTATCACAACAATGCACTGTTCCTCCATTTATCAACCTATTTATTACACGTGCTTTTAAATTATGTGTACACATACTTTGTTTATATCTTACCCAGTCTAAAATTAAACAAAAATAATAATAATAAAATATTTAAAAATAACTCCACATTATTGACCGTTCTTAAACACACGACGTTCAGATTGATAAAATGTGACGTGTGCGTTAACCAATCGAGCTATTGTGATATTCTGACGTTGACGTGATATTTTTATAATATATGTCGCTATGCAGTTGCCTACCTCGATTTGTTTACATTAGAAACAGAAGTGAAACACTTACCATACCTTAAGCCCAAAGGTGAAATGTGTTGCCATATCTCAAAACGACCCATTAAAGTTCTACATGTCATCCGATGCATTTTTAATGAACGAAATGTATATTGCACGCACATATTAATCTAAATATACATATCGTGTAAAAGAATAGGCCAATACTGTATATAGGCAAGGCAACGTGTATCTTTTAAAACATAACTTGTTATGAAAAGTGCAGTATACTTACTATTAGGACTGTGTTTTTTAATGCGATGTTGTTTTGTAGTAGAGTGTAATTTCAATGCTTTAAATATTTAACTCATAGTTTTAACATATGTATCATTTATCAACATGTAATATTATAATGGTCATGGCTGAGTAGTTTTGGGGTGAAAATATTATCATCTGAAAAAATGTTGAAATCTCATTGGTCAATATGTATTTTATATCAGTCTTGGACAGTCTTTTGTAGTGTTCAGTTGCGTTTTGGAGCTGTTAGTTTAAATCTTCATTCAATAGTTGTTACAGTTACTTTAATTTGAAAGCTGCATGCTTCGTATATACTGACCGGAACAGCTAACTCGCTACTTGTGTATCTCTAATAGTTTCATCAAAATATTTAGTAGCATTATTAAAACCTGTATACGAGTAATACGACATTAATGTCCTTTCTTAATGAAATCAAATTTTCAAGGAAATTACTTCAATACTTTTTGAAAAATACATAATGTACTGATGAAGATAAATATTAATATATTAAATATATATATAACTAAATTTTAACCTATAGCCAACAACTGAAACACGTTTGCATGTATCATACAAACAGTAAAATAACCTACCTGCTGTGGTTGTGCTGATTTCCTCGAGCTAGTTGTTACTTCAATCAGATACAAATCACAATCCTTTCGTCTCCAGATATATCCCAGCTTGTCCATAACACATCCCAATATGCATAGGTTAAACAGCAAATAGTCAATACCTGTTTCCACCTTGAATAATACAGGTTATTAGAAAATATTAAAAATACTAAATGGCCTTTCGTTGTTAAATCACCATTTACATTGTATTGTCTTTTATAACATCATATCATACTTATTGTAGTTGTTGTACAATATTTTCCTATAATCTTGTAATAATGGGCGAGATGGTGGTGTAGTGTATATGATTGTAATAGAATATACAAACAATTAGTATGTAAATCATATAATGAGACAAGAAAACCACGTTTGGTTGAATAATCATAACATATCGCAGGGAGTATATAGCAATACATCAACTGTGTATATTTTCAACATCTCAGCGAGTATACATATTCCAATGCAAAAATAATTTGATAATAGTTTTAAAATGAAAATAATCTAGAACTAGTACCATTGGTGAAACGTCGATACAAAACACATGAGCAGTATCGTCATCTGGATGTCGTGTATGCTCCAGTAAGGTTGCGCAAACTCCATAGATATCAACATGTGTTTCCTGCAGCGGGATTGAAGTGGAAAAGCTCTCAACTGGTGTCTGTGTGCGATCGGAGAAAGATTCTGTTATTCGTTTTGACATCAACGTTTTCCCAAGGCCAGTTCTGGATGATTTGATAAGTCTTATGCAGCATCTTTAATAAATATAAATACAACTGATTGAACTAAACTATTTCAAAAGAGAAACCATATATATATGCTACTATAATACATTGTTTGTTTTTTTCAATAATATAGCTTAAACCCAAAGCCATATATATTAAGTAGAGACAGTATTAAGATAACGTACTTGTCTTCGTCCACAACAGCAGCATAAGGTGGGTTTTTTCCCAGGTCTCCATCCACAAGTGTTAGCTTGTGTTTGAGGTATTTCTGGATGGATTCGTCTGTCTCGTTTATACCTTGCCGTGTGTATTTCTCAAGCGCTGCAACTATTCTCGACTGTTTTGTTGATGTTGAACTCGACAATACTACAAACCTGTACGGTATATCTGTAAAATAGTTTGTGTTGATAAATACATATAATCACAAGGCATATTCAAAACCTGAGTGCAGCAAAATACAGACAGCTTCTATATTGAGAAGTACAACACATAGCTTACTTTCAAACACTTTTGCTTAAATTAGGGTTTCGTGTTAGTTTAGGCCCCACCTCTAAGGCCCAATGATGCTCGGGACCATGACATTCACAATTTGGATTCACATTTAAGTACCAAAGCTTGATAGATAATTTCATTGCAACCAGGCAATGGTTTCGGAGAAGAAGAAAATAAATGAATTGTTTACGAACACATGGCGGACGACGACGGACAAAATACGATCGCAAAAGGTCACTTGAGACAAAGTCTAAGGTGACCTAATAAAAACAAAAAACAGTAACTACATATAACGGCTAGATGTTAAAATAAGCTCATAATCAGACATTGTATTTCGGATTTGTATTCACTTACCTTTATCTTTGCTCTCCATAACGTATTTCTCCAGTTGCCGTTCACATGTGTCATCAACGCTGAACTTCAACATTTCCGGTTCAACTAGACAATGGATCTTGCCATTTGAATCAAACAAGGCTCTTCTTAGAAATATATCCACCTGAAATAAATACAATTGTAATACAACAATGTGTTGATTTTATGCCGTAAATTGTGTCTTTCCTTCTTGGTGTTCATTTTTTTATTATTTTCAATACATAAGTAATACGTGTTATACATATCGTATGTTATATCCAGTACTATCTCACACCTTGTATGGTGTCTTCACAAATGAATAAGTAGTATGCGACTTAATATAATTGAAGAGTTACTTGATCTTGTGATGTATGCTGTCTGCACAAAAGGACTTCTTCGGGTAATGGCAATGGCTGCCCCAGATCTGTCATATATATGCTGAGAGTGTCCTTCAATACGTTCTCTGAAAATTAAAGAACGTATACAGAAATATACATGGCCTTACACTTCTTATGACCTAATATGCTTAAGTATAAAATAAGAATATTCATAAGTTGCTTAACGACAAAATCAAAAGGTTGAACATTGAGAAATGGTTCTGGTTAAATCAGTTGGATAAGATAAATGAATCATTGTGCTGGGCATTTTCTTCACACATCTTGTGATGTGGACATTTCATGTGTGTAAGCAATTTATAAGCACCAACGATGTGGTTTCCATACAAATTGAATTGAAAAAAATATGCACATTGGATTGAAAAGAGTGATTGATTGATTGATTGATTGATTGAATATTTAGCGTCATTTTATGCCATCAAGGGCTAACAGACGATCAGTTAACCTAACCACTGTTTCCTGGGATTAACCAGTACTCGAGCACACCAAATATCCGCAAGTAACTGATAACTTTCTCACTTGAATCAGTGGTGAGAGACGAATGATAATGAGACACAATGTCGTATATCAATCATCAAGAAAGACTGTTGCCGGGCGGGGGATTCGAACTCACGACCCCTGGATTGATAGTCCGACGCGTAACCAACTGAAACACAACACAGTGAATTTCTGGAAAAAAACTCTTTTTTTTATCTTTCGTTATTTTTATTGACAAAGTATCGCAGTTTGAAGATTACGACAGTGGGATCATAAAAAGGTCACCAAAAGCGTTATAAATTGCCGATTTATGTCACAATTATAATCTAAAGAATGCAAAAAATGCATGCTTTCTCACTGGAAAGTCGTTTCGTCAAAGTTGGAAAGATTAATTTTCAATTGGAATTTCTAATTTCCAAATTGGAATCTATTTATAGAATTGGCAAATGGGAACCGAGATTTTCCAATTGGAGGGTTCCAATATTGATATCGTTGTTATTTAATTTGAAAGTGTCGGTGTCACGTTAAATTTATACGCACTACGGAAAGCCCATGCTTTATGGGTGTACAATAATGTTTTTTTCTGGTGTTACTTTAAGTTATGTATTGATATTTAAATGACTTGTTTCATAATACATAAACTTAAAATTGGTAAAGGTTAGAAGAAATAGTTCGTCCAATAAAATGTTTAAAATCACATCCAAAATCGAACAATATTGACAAAATATGTGGTTTTATTCTCAATGCGTTCTTTTTTGAAACCTTCATTCTTGAAATATACTCAAGAAAGAAACAAGAAAACCTGACAAAACTCATTTAATATAATACATTTTTAATCGGTCATATTGTCAAAGTTACCAATAAATTAAGTTTTATCAAAAAATAAATCATCCACAATTTACTCATTTCCGAGCAATGTATATTTTTCGGCTTCAAATGGTTCTTTCCAAACCTTAAATCTCGAAAGATATCAAAGAAACCAATATGAATTCTTCGCAATAACCATGTGGTATACTTTATTTTCAATCACCGATACTTTTAAAGTTATCTTAATCAGCTTAAATTGATAAAATTTTAATGTTCCTCCAAAATGTATACATTTTCGAAAATCAACATTTCCCATTGTTTCTACGCGTGTACCGTTCAGATATATATTTTTTTATTTGATGACCTTTCAGAATGCAAGTTAATATATCATTCAACAACAAACATATACAGATATATTTTTCATTGTGTTTTGATGGAAATATAAGAGATTCAATCTAGGTATTTGTTTCACAATATTTTGCCTCGCTTTCGACAAAATATAGTGTCACGTATAAAAATATAGTGTGAAATAAGAAATTTGAATGCCGTGTAAGAATGTTGAGTTAATACAGATTAGGAAATCTAATGCTCAGTTAAAAAAATATATAGTCAAATTAGGTTGTGTTTTGAGTCAGAAAATGAAGTGTCGCTTATGAAAATATAGTGTTAAATTAGAAAAATTGAATGTTGTGTAATGATGTTGAGTAAAAATAGATTAGAAAATCTAATGCCCAATCAGAAAAATCTATAGTCAAGTAAGGATGCTGTGTATCAAGTGAGAAAATGTAGTGTTTTGTATAAAAATGTGACCTTTCAGAATGCAAGTTTAATATATCATTCAACAACAAACATATACAGATATATTTTTCATTGTGTTTTGATGGAAATATAAGAGATTCAATCTAGGTATTTGTTTCACAATATTTTGCCTCGCTTTCGACAAAATATAGTGTCACGTATAAAAATATAGTGTCAAATAAGAACTTTGAATGTTATGTAAGAATGCTAAGTAAATATAGATTAGAAAATATAGTGCCCAGTAAGAAAACTGTATAGTCAAGTAAGGATGTTGTGTATCAAGTGAGAAAATGTAGTGTTGCTATAGTGTGAAATAAGAAATTTGAATACCGTGTAAGATTGTTGAGTAAATATAGATTAAAAAATCTAGTGCCCAGTAAGAAAAATCTATATTCAAGTAAGGATGTTGTGTATTTAGCGAGAACATCTAGTGTCACGTATGAACATATAGGGTCAACTAAAGAATTTGAATCTTGTGTAAGGATGTTGAATATAATTAAATAGATTAGAACATCTAGTGCTCAGTAAGAAAAATCTATAGTCAAGTAAGGATGTTGTGTATCGAGTGAGAAAATCTAGTGTCGCGTATTTAAATATAGTGTCAAATAATGAATTTTATTGTTGTGTAAGGATGTTTAGTATATATAGATTAGAAATTCTAGTACCGAGTAAGAAAAATCTATAGTCAAGTAAGGACTGTGTGTATTAAGTGAGAAAATCTAGTGTTGTGTATGAAAATAAAATGTCAAATAAAGAATTTGAATATTGTGTAAGGATGTTGAGTATCGATAGATTAGAAAGTCTAGTTCATAGTACGAAAATCTATAGTTACGTATGGATTTTGTGTATCAAGTGAGTAAATCTAGTGTCGTGTATGAAAATATAGTGTCAAATAATGAATTTTAAAATTGTGTAAGAATGTTGAGTATATATAGATTAGAAAATTGAGTGGTCAGTAAAAAAAATATAAAGTCGAGTAAGGATGTTGTGTATCGAATGAGAAAATTTGGTGTCGCATATGAAAATATAGTGTCAAATAAGGAATTGAAAGAAAAATCTATACTTTAGTAAAGATTTTGTGTACCAAGTGAGAAAATCTAGTGTCGCATATAACTGAGCCAAGTTTTTTTGAAAGTTATCCATAGGTGAAAAAATTTCAGACCGGACACGAAATCTCAATCAGACTGAAAAATATCATCAAAGTTAAATTGTGACCTTAACCCTTGAAGTGGGATTCTGGGTGCGACACATAATAATGTTATGTTGATATTTTTTATCTAGTATTAACAAAATCCGTCTATGCATGACAAAGTAACAGGCCGGACACGAAATCTCACACAGGTTCAAAGTGTATTCAAACAAATTCAAAGTGTGACCTTGCCCTTTGATGTAAGAGTATAGGTATGTTATGTTGAACATTTGTAGCAAGTATCATTAAAATGCATTTATGCATGACAAAGTTACTGGCAGGACACGAAATCTTACACAGACGCAAAGTGTTGTCAAACAAACTCAAATTGTGACATTGACCTCTGTGGTATGGGTGTGGGTCTAACTCGCGACACGTCGTCTTGTTATGTTGAACATTTGTAGCAAGTATTATTCAAATTTATCTATGCATGACAAAGCTACAGGCCAGACACGAAATTTCACACAGACTCAAAGTTTGGTCAAACAAACTCAAATTTTGACCTTGACCTTTGAGGTACGGGTGTGGTTTTACTCGCAACACGTCGTTATGTTATGTTGATCATTTGTAGCAAGTATCAACAAAATCCATCCACCACCACCACAACTACTGCTTGTACTTCTACAAATTCTACTACTACTACTATGACCACCATCACTACTTCTTCCACTTCTACAACCACTACCTACACTACCACTTCTACTACTACTATTACTACTACTACTACTACTAATACCACCACCACCATCACCACCACCACTACTACTACTACTACTACTTCTACCACCGCTACTACTACTACTACTACTACTACTACTACTACTACTACTACTACTACTACTACTACCATATCACCACCGTCATTACTACAACTACTACAACTTCTACTAATACTACTACTATTACTACTACTACTACTACTACTACTACCACCGCTACTACTACTACTACTACTACTGCTACTACTACTTCTACTACTACTACTACTACTACTATAATAACTACTACTACTACTACTACTACCATCACAACCACCATAACCAACACCGCCACCGCTACTACTACTACTACAACTACTACTACTACTACTACTACTACTACGATTACTTCTACCACCATCATCGCCTACTACTACTACCATCACCATCGTCACTACTACTACTACTACTCATACGACCACCACCACTACTACTTCTACCACCATCACCACCATTACTACTACAAATATTACCACCACTGCTACTACGAATACTACTACTATTTCTTCTACTACTCCTACTACTACTACTACTGCTACCACTATTACTACAACAACTAGTACTACTAACTACTACTACTACTACTACTACTACTAATACTACTATTACTGTTACTTCTACGACTACTACTACTGCTGCTGATGATGATGGTGATGATTATGTTACTGCTGCTATTGTTATTTCTGCCACCGAGTACACTACACGCACGCACAAATATAAATGCTTCTTTTGTGTTTGTTTCTGTCACTACTACTTCTAGTTTTAATGCACTTGTATGCACGCACATGCATCCACGCGCATGCTGCATTTAGAAACGTTCAAGCGCACGTACGCTCTACTCTCACACTGACGGACACACAAACACACTTACACAAGCATCAGCGCTGCACTCACATACAAGCGCATGCCCACATTCACTCACACACATACACAAGCTCCTACTCTACTCGTACACAATATTATTGATCTATAAATAGAATCTTCCTATTGGACCCTTTACCGTCCCATTAAAAACTTAGGTTTCCAATTGGAATTGACTGCTTGGAAATCGTTATTTCCCATTAGAAACTAATGCCAATTGGGATATAAGAATTCCAATTGGACAGGATGGGGTTTTTTTTCTACTTTAATATCATTTATCTCTGTATTTTACGAACTATTTGAGCTGTTATTTTGAATTGTACTTAATAATAGTTATACTTATCCAAAAGTATTAAGTTTATAACATTAAAGGTCATAATGAAAAAAAGAGAGTTTCCAGAAATTCACTGTGTTGTGTTTTGAGCTAATCGGGCCTGGCTGAAAAGAGTGACCATTGTTAGAATGAGATAATTTAGTAACACCTGTTACATTTAAATTTTCAAAGAACTATCCCACTGGTGATGATGTAGAAAACGAACATGAATTACCATAACATTTAAAAGTATCCAATATGTGATTTTCAAGAACACGCACATATACACGTGCACCCATGCACGAACAAACACACATACAACCATTTTAAAAGATTTTTTTTAAAATTTGCTAACAACACTTTTTCCAATAAAGCATGTCTATATATACTCAATAATCCCGTTTTGCCCAAAGGATATATATTTAAACATACCAAAATAATATATTGAAAGGGGAATTCCTAAATTGGAGTACACGCCTAAGTAAGACTTAAATAGATCCCCCGCTTAAAACTGCAACATATTTTGTGACACACACACACACACACACACACACACACACACATAATTATAAGTAAAAATAAGCAAAAACACTGTGTTTTTAAAACCAAAGATAATAACTGACCTCCAGAACATAAAAGGAGATTCGGATGCCCTTCTCTCAATATTGGACTTAATTTCCGATGAACAGTGACGGTGTCTATGAAATAAATGAAATATATAATTTAATAAATATTGCTGTTCAAAGTTATTTTATTTCTTGTTCAACTTATTTGTACTTTTAGTATTGGTGTTATTAAAGTTAGCAAAAGTGGAAATATGGGTATAAATAAAACTAGATGTAGAATTCACACAATATAACGATAGGTAAAAGTAAAAGTGTAGTATAAATTAAAGTATAATAGCTAAAACTAGTTTGAATAAAAGTAGAATTTAAAAAAGGTAATAATAAATAGATATTTCATTGGATATGTAGAGATAAAGAAGTAGATGTTGAGGTATTTGCAAATGAAGATGTAAGAGTATTGATTGTGGTAGTGGTGTAAGAGCAGATATATATGAACAGAGCATAAGTGTATTCAGAATTAAAAGAAAAGGGAAACTATAACAAATAAGAGCCTTATATATATATTTGAAAATATGAAAATAGACATTAAGATAAAAGTAAAGATGAGTTAGTTTAGAGGTATTGGTTCAGTAGATGTTGAGGTACAGTCATATTATTATGTTGAGTAAGTAAGATAGAGATGCAACAACAAAGGTATACGTAGAAGCAACAGTGGTTAAAAGTAGAGATGAGTTAGTTAAGATGTATTGATTCAGCAGGTGTGAAGTATAGTCATATAATTATGTTGAGTAAGATATAGATGCAACAACAGAAGTAGATGTTGGAGCAACAGTAGTTAAAAGTGGAGATGAGTTAGTTAAGATGTATTGATTCATCAGGTGTTGAGGTATAGTCATATTATTATGTTGAGTGAGATATAGATGAAACAAAAGAGGTAGACGTAGAAGCAACAATGGTTAACAGTACAGATGAGTTAGTTAAGAGGTATTGGTTCAGTAGATGTTGAGGTATAGTCATATTATTATGTTGAGTGAGATATAGATGCAACAACAGAGGTAGACGTAGAAGCAATAGCGGTTAAAAGTAGAGATGAGTTAGCTAAGTGGAATTGGTTCAGTAGATATTGAGGTATAGTCATATTATTATGTTGAGTACTATAGAGATGCAACAACAGAGGTAGATGTAGAAGCAACAGTGATTAAAAGTGCTTACGTATACGTTCGATTTGAGATACAAGTCCAACTACACACACAGAAGAGGTAGCATTTAACTGAGTCTGACTTTAGATTGGTTCCAGTGAAACTACACATGGTTTCATTGATAGTATATATGTATAAGATAAATAATCGGTCAAAACTTAGTTAAGTGTTTAAGTATTTATGTAAAATGTTAATGAAACAGACGCCTGATAGAGGAAGATATAACAAAAGAAGACAATATAGAGGATGACGTATATGAAGAAATTATATATATCATAGAAGGAGATAAATGTAGAGGTATAGAGGCCGAGGTAGACTTTGAGTATACAATATAAATGATGCTATAAGAAGATAATTTGAAGATTTCACAAAATACTTGATCAATTTATAAAACAATAAACTTGGTTTGACAGAAGAGTTAGTTTTACAACTTCAAATCAACTAGTTCGAATCTAATTGGTATAGTTATGTTATATAATTCATATACAACAACAATATAAAATTGATTTATGTTAAGTAATTGTCAAACTTCGGCAGATCAACGTACCAATTAGAATAAAAAAATATAGTCTCGAAGGGAGCTCAAAGGTTATGTACCTTAATATGAAATGAAAATAATAAATGTAACAATTAACTTACTCAGCGTCGACAGACATTGTAGAATACAGCCTAAGTGCTTTAGACTGATAAACTCTTTAACAGTTGACTCGAAAGAGTTTATGAAGAGATCCCATATTTGATCAAGGTCGTCTTCAGTTGGATTTGTTTTGTCACTGTAAAATAAAAGATACAACTGGAGACGTGGCACTGGGAGTTACCGCCTTGGAATCGGTCAGTAATACATTGCAACTAGGGAGCATTGTGGCAACTCTTGGTGTAACAAAAACCCTTAGTATAACAGAGTAGCAACCGCAACCCTTAATGTAGCAAAATCATTGTTGTTATACTAGAGGTCATAACCGAAACCATTAGTGTTACAAACATATATTGTTACACTAAGGGGCACTAATAGAGCTTCCCATGTTCGTCCGTCTTTCCGGCGTACCTTCCGTAATCAGTTAAATTTGCGAACATTGCTACTTTTGGGGATTTTCACCAAAGACTGCACTTTTCCTCGGAATTAGATTTTCTAAATCACATCCACATAAACTTATTTTGTTACACTAAAGCTGCGGTCATAAACCTCAGTGTAACAAAATCAAAGATACTGGGCGTTTTTCTTACCTTCTGGTAAATAGTTTTTTTATCTAAATATAAAGTCGAAAAATATATTTAAAGGAGACCCACAATATTATGTTAGACTGCAGTTTACGAGGGACATTCAATATATTCTGTCACTGGTCTTCGGGTATTTCGGATATTTAAAATTTTCACAGGAACAGGATTTTTTTAGGCCAACCTTTCAAATTATTCCACCGCACAGAAACACACTTTTTAAGTCTTATTGTCCACGACCTAAGTGCTGCAAAGGAGTTTTCACTTGGTATACTGTTCAGACACTGAAAAATTGCAGATTCAAAGGCACTTCTAGTAGCGTAGCGTTAACCTGCGACATTGTTTTAGCATGGAAAATAGGAAAAAGTCACAGGGGCTGAATATTCAACCTGAATAACCTTTTCTTGTTCTGAGAAAGATTGTACACTTTTACTTTTGTGGGTAAAAGCATTGTCATGAATAAGCTGTATGCCTCCCAAACCTTAGTTGGGCGTTTATTTTGATAAAACCTTTTGACAGATTTAAGGACTTTATCATTGTAAATAATTGTTCTACTCTCTTTGCAAGGAATTTGTACAAAGGACCACTAGAATTGAAGAAAATGGCATATAAAACCTGACGGGCGCTTCTTGTCCTCTTTGCTTTGACCAGCCAAGCAATTTATATATTTTTTTCATATTTTTTTTAGCACAATATTAATATTTTTGTCAGGTGTCAGCAAGTGAGGGATCACTAGCATAAAGCTTCTTTAATTTCAAACAGTTAGTAAGAACACGATGTATGATGCCTTCTGATATGCCTTGACTATATAAGCTGTCTGGGAAACAGTATACCGTCCATATTTTTCTACCACAGCTAACAGCACCAATGTTTTCCTTTGTTGCTGTAACAACATGCCTACCTGGGCGGTTATCTTCTTGCAGGCTACGCTGGCTCCCCCTTAAATTTCTTAACCCAACGAAAAACTTTTTTTAATGTTTCTGTTGAGCTATCATGTATACGACACAACTTAGATTAAATATCTTTTGACAATAACTGCAAAGAAACTTGGCTTTAATGAAAGCCCGTATTTCTTATTTTTCTTCAGGTTTCATTATGCAATTGATATATGAGCGTGTTTAATTCAACAATGACTATTTTGGTCAATCATAAATGGATTAAACTGAGAATTTGCAAGTGTATTGACTAAACACCCCCAAACAATTGCACGAGTTGTTCATGTTCTTACGCAACATTTTTTCTACGGAAGGCCATTAGTGGCTGAATTTATTGAATGCCCCTCGTATTTACGTTTTTAACAAGAGTTTGAGACGATACTTTCCAACTTTGTCAATTTTTCAAACACTGAGTGATAATTTTAATAATAATGTCGCATAATTACAAAATGTCCAAGATAAATGCACATTAAATTTAATATTTTGTGGCGCCAGTATGCTTCTCAGCTAATACAATGCTTTTGTAATGATGGTGATAAAATGAAGTAGAACATACGCTTACACAGTGGTCGCAACCGTAATCCTCAGTGTAACAAAACGAATTTTTGTTACACTAAGAGTTTTTGTTACACCAAGGGTTACCAAAGAGCATAAACCTGGCTCATAAAAACATACCTTTCGTTTTCTTTTCAAATAAGAAATATGACATACAGGAGACATATTATTTAAAGACCATAATTATCAAAGTCAAATTAAATGAAAATTATGCACGCACCCTACGGAAAATTGTCTCAATGGTACCCTTATGTTTGAATGGGAGTATTCACACCATCCCTTGAACTCTTTTTCCCGTTCTTCTTCATCTCTTATACGATCTTCATTATCATTGACCCATTCCATAACTGAAATACGAATTATCTTAAACAAGCTACTGACATTAGCGTTATGATACGAAGTTTTTATTTGTTAAGCGTCACAATAAAGATTTAAACTCGTTATTACAATCTGGATTTTACTTATTAATATTAATTATTATTAAAACTTATTCATTTATTTACCACTTAGTTAAATACATATATCGATTTACTATCCGAAAAAAATGAAGAATTACAACTCTGTTAGCTTAAAAGCGTTTGTTCCAATTTTACATGTAATAGCAAAAATATGTTAGAAGTAAATGAATGTACATTGTAAATACAAATGTGTTAATAAAAACATGGTATTGTCAGCCAAACTGTGTTATCTTACTTTCCAATATGCTCATCGAGCCTACTGCTTCAATAGCTTTCAATGCAGTTCTCTCACTAAATCCGGCATCGATAACCTCTTCCACGATCGTCCTTATTTCATCTGGATCATTTACGTCATCGTCAATCTGCGAATCGGTTCTCGATAACCCCGTGGCAGATGGTGCCTTGATTTTCAAATGCGCAATTGCCTTCTCCATTGCTATAATAATATCTTTGAAAGAAAAAAAATTAACATTTTGATATAGTATTGGAACGTCATTGTACGATTAGTTAATTTAAGAAAACAATTATAAGAATAACACTTTTTGTTTCAGTTCGTTACTACAAGCTCACCATAATCTACTATGTGCTTAACATTGTTAAAACATTTAGGTACCTTCTTTTTAAAATTGTTTCTTAACTTATCAAGCCAAAACTACAACCTGTTTCATAGACATCTAAAAGTAATCCATTGTTTGGCCTCAGGCTTGTTTTGTGTAGAGTTTGATAACTAAGAAATGGGTTATTTTGGAGTAAATTATGTTCAGATAAAAAACATAACTATTGGTATAAACATATTAAGATATATCTTAAAATAGAAATGAAAAGGCTTTGCATACGCATGAATGCAATAAGTGTCTGTAAGTCTGATAACACGACTACGGATGTTTTGCATGTCAGTTTTAAACTGAACTCGGATGAAGAGCCGTTTTTATATTAATAAAAGATATCATATTTATGTCTCTAACTATTATCAAAACTAAATGTTGATAGAATTGATAATTTCACTTTTGCTAAATCCAATGCAGTGATAAAAATCTTAAAATATAAAAAAAATATAATACAAAATATAAACTAGTTTGATTTGAGATAATATTCATATAAATGATTACCTGCTTTTTTGCAGTTCATCTTTATGTAAGACAAGAGGGGATACACTCTTTCAGTAGGGTCAGAGCGGATTCCAACATGTACAAGTTCTCTTTGTAGAATGACGAGTTGATCCATGGTATAGAAATTCAAAAAGCTGGAGCAGGACCTTTCCGTGTATATGTATGATGTCCACTTGTCCAGACAATTCTCCATAAATTTCGCCAGTTTTGGGGTAATATAACTTACATCTTTGTCTTCCTCTCGTTCCCATGCTAGTTTCTCTGTTCCAGCTTTTCCAAACTCGAGAAACACACATATAGGGCGCGAGGGACTGCACAAAATAAGTGCTTTCCAATTCTGGAACAGAATGCATCCTGTTGAACACAGCTTTCTGTAGACATTTGCTAGTCGAACGACGCTATCGAATACCTGTAATATACAATAATTTTTTTAAAACATAACATTATACAAAGAGCAACACTGTCAGCAAATAAACATAACTGGTTATCATGACCAAACTTACTGATATCTCTATACATGTGTGCTTTTATGTGTACATGTATATGTAAGGAGTAGAAAAACCTTATTCAGTTATTGAAGAAATTTCATTTGCGTTTGTTATAAAAAAAACCTATTCATGGTGACTTATTATTCGTTTTGGAATCTGCGACGCTTTTCTACAATGAGTAGTGTCCCAAATAAACATTTGTCACAAAAATAAAACAAAACTGTTTAAAAATTGACGTTGAAAATATATGACAGTGGAAGTACAATCGAATTTCTCAAACTGAATCAGTTAAAATATATTTCAATTTATAGGTTCATTAAACTTCCGAAACGGTCGTTTTAGTTTTAGTTGAAGTCAGTTTTCTCTTCCAGTTGATAGAATACAAAAGTCATGTTTATTTGATCACTGAGAGACTTTGAAAACTAAAAAATAAATATAAAGCACATAATTAGTACATATTTATATAAATAAAATAATGCGTACTTCGTTCGATACAGTTTTATTGTAGACATCAATATATATTTTTTAAAAAAAAGAAAACCCAATAACGATACATAATATAAGTGAAGCCAAACCTTGTCTAATCTTGTTAATTAACCCCTTTTTAATGGTCTTAATCCGTACACTACCAGTGCTGTAGTAAAACACTGACGGAGATACAGTCGGAAAGTTACCGAGTCATTACGAAATTACAAAAATGTTAACAAAAGTTAAAAGCTCTGTCTAAGAAATACACATTTCGATCGAAGTTGACACAACACAAATATTGAAAACTCTTAGAACAAATAATAACTAAAAACGAACAACTCATATGTCATAAGAAATTTTAAGTAAGAAATTACCCGTCCCTGCATCAAAAATATAAACTTACAGCCATAAATCTACAAAACTCCATATCTAAATGTATTCTATTACAAGCCAGGCGGCAAAGAGGGGATGGTGGCGGGTTGAAGAAAAATGCAACTGCTAAAATATGTTGATGTTTCTGTGTTGGAAATGGAAGGTAAGGGGTAACACGAAATGTTCTTTGTGTGTACTTAACGCAATGACAACTAAATTCCGGCAAGGACGGCTGATTAACCACACAAACTCAATTATTTACAATAATAATATTTTGTGCTTGCTTAATGCAGCTCTCTTAAGTATTCAACCACATCAATATGCAGTTTGTTTTGCAAATGGGAATCAAAAGATATACACATACCATGTTATGTGAACATGTCATTTTATTTAACAATAAAATGACTGTAATGTAATATATAATCGATTACATTATATTATAATGTGTGTAGAATGTTATATGCATGACTATTTAACTAACATTCTTACATAACATGACAAGTTAGAAAATTTCAATAATATATTTCTGTAATTAAATCAAACATTCCCACAGCAAAAGGTGGGCAACTATCCGCCACTCTATAGCCCACCCAAAGCTAAATTTGGAAACCTAATCTTTAAAAAGCAATGTCGAACAACATCAATGCGCATCTGCATGATTAAAGGTAACAATACGTCCTATCTTTTTTTTATACAAAAAAATAATCAAACAAACAACAAGCCATATATACAAACAAATGTATCAAACATAATAGGCATGCATTTCAATATATTGTACATTTTCAAAACGTGATCGTCTCGCCCTAATAATAAAATCAAAGACGAAAAGCTCTGGAAATCTGTGTCCAAGTATCAAATGAATTTTTCTACTAAATGTCGGGCTTCATTCTTGAAAATACTTTATGAACAATAAGACTACATATTCAGTATGATCAGAATAACTTATTGATAAACAGTATTTATCAGATTGATGTTTCGTATTGTTGTGTAAATGGAGTACAAGTAACCATTAATTTTCTCTGTAATTTCGAGCACAAAGAAACTCCGTTATACGATGTAATGTGTACAGTCATATTTTAACGTCACAAAGCCTAATATTGGGTTCTGCATTATGCATCCAAATTTCAAATAGATGCATCTATAATTCATATACATACGAACACTTAAATTAAAAAAGCGGTGCTCAAACCGTGATTGAATATAAGGACACGCATGTATACAATAATACCAGTTGTCCTTTTGAAATATAACCGCAAATAATTGATACCAGTTGATCTCTAGAAACCAGCCTAATGCTGACACTCGAGAAAAAACAGTCCCGTCCCAGTATGTAAACAACCAAATACATGTTTTATGAAGATAGCATTAACGTCAAAAATGCCTAAGCGCGAAGTTAATTTGGTATGCAAACTGTTGTATGCATGAATAAACGACTACCACGTACGACCAGTCTAACATCGAGTCCGTCAAGCAAAGGTGGATCTCAAACTGCGATGTGATATATAGAAACAATATATAATGATATTAACGCACAAAATGTGTCCTCCCAATATGTAAACAATCAAACAAACACAGTTTGGGATATGGTGGAAGTTAAATATTTCAAAGTGCGAAGTTTATTCGGTATGAAAACAGTTATGTACGTGAGTGAGCTACTATCCCGTTGGATATGACTAGCCAACATATTAAAACAAATTGTCCTATTTGAAATATAATAATACGCAATGGACACCATTTAATCTCTTGAAACCAGCTTAATTTAAGATCAAACAGTATCAAACCGACATAGGAACAATCAAACAAACATAAGTTTAAAGTTAATTTGGTATCAACATAGTGATGTACATGAACAATGAGTCATCATGCAATCCGTAGCGGTTGGTCCGGTACCCAATAACATAGTACGTTAATGTTAATTAAACAGAAATATGAACCAGTCTAACACTGAGTCCCCATTTTTCTGTAGTGATATAGGCAGCAATTGTTTGTAACCAGACAAGCTTTCAGAAACGTATTAAAGGGAACCTGATCTAACGTTGCACAGTCCATTTCCCCATTGTCTGAATCACATCATCAGAATATCCAATATGAATTGCTGCTGTGCCATCACATTGTGATTGTCCGGTATTGACCGTTGATGCCGTCATTATAGTGTTTGAGCCTTTCAAAATATTCATTTATTATATGTTTCATTTGTTTGTAATCCCCATGGAAGAATTACGCGTAGAGTTAATGTTTAAGCGCATATCAAATATAGGCACATAATTTAGGGCTTGGGTATAAGCACACATAAATAAAATAAAAAAAAATAAAAAAAATAAAAAAATAAAAAAAAATAATAAAAAGCGCACACCGAAAACATTATTTGAATATTCTTAACTTTTATGTAAAAATGATTTTACATAGAACGACGTGTCTTACTTCATGGTGTTATTCGGGAAATTGTCGTAAGCAACAAGTAAATTAAGTATAATGGATATTAATATATATATATCAAAGTATCAGACTATGTTTGATTAATTATGTTAAAAGTTATTACAGTTATGTAGTACCTGGATATATTTTTCCACTGCTGTTGTTGTTTCTTTTTCTTTATCTTCATTACCAGCAACGAGCATCAGACGACTTTGCAGATTTTGTAATTCGTCGTAAGTATACTCTTTTTTCTCATCGTCATTGTCTTGAGGTATTGTGAGTCTCAATATATTGACAAGATCCTATCAGAAAATAAAAGTGTTCAACTGTTGACATAGTTAACAATAAATGACTAAGCCACAATTAAAAGTAATGGCATAGGTTTAATCTGATTTTAAGATGACATACTGCCATCTCGGATAAAGATAAATCAAATGTAGATGTAAACTAACCGAATCTAATATAAAATTGTGCTAGGGTAGATTACATTGTGGGTGTAGATTTAAGCCAGAAGGTAAACTCTCTCTTTGGATAAGTGAGTTTTGAGTGTAGAGTCGGAGATAATAAATAAAATAAAAAGAAATTGCCCTCCTTCCTTGTTTTTCTAAGTGAGTCGGGTTTGGGAAAACATTTATTTTCAGTTATAGCTTTACAGAAACAAGTTATGTATTAGTGTTCATACATATATGTAGGCAGCCATATTCTATTTGAACGAGACTTGTTTGATACTGAACATAAACATTTTTTGTATCTAACATATATTAAGTCTTTGAAGTCCATTGAACTGTATAACCAACTTCCAGTAAATTCATTATATTCTTACACAAAGAAGATGTTGTTTACATGAATAATATTATGTATGTTATAAAAAAACACAATTCAAAATAAACTAGAAATATCACTGAAGGTAATGAATATCCCAAGATGGCGTCATGACATAGTTATTGCACTGTTTTGCTGCCTGCTTTGACACAGTGAACGAATTAGAGTAACCGATCACTTTTGGTTGCTGAGAAACAGCAACAACAAAAAATATGTCTGAAAAATTCAAAGAGCCATAACTGATTGAAAAAATATTTGGGAGCGGCATGCCGACGATATACACAACTGGGCTTGGTACCAGTCGTCCTTGTGAAGTTTCGTTTCGTATCCTAAATTTCGGCAAACGGCTGCAGAGAAACATTGATCACAAAAATTGTCTACAGACGGACTGACGGACGAGCGTGACTCCTATATAGCACCATATACTTTGGTATCTGGGGGTATAAATGTCGTTCTACTTTTTTAAACCTTTCAACATTTATTCTGATTTATCTAGACTGACATCAAAGCAAACAGTTATTAAACACATAGAAGAAGCTATGTTTATTGAATATTAAAATGTTTGAACTAAATAAGAAAAAAGCTAACCATAGTCGCTCAGGTAGAGGTGGTAATAAACTTAAAACATATTGTACATATAAAGTAGTTCGCGGCATTCCTAATTGATTTGGCGTAAATTATCAAAATTCTGTACACTTATACTATAAAGTATCATCTTTTGGTTTAGCTTTGTTTTTGTTTAAACAGTCCAGCAGAATCTCGTTAACAGCGCCACTCGCGGTAAATGTTTTCAGACGTTTTTTCCTTATAAAATATTAAATGTTAATTGAAAATAATTTCTGATAACATTATTAAATTACATATTTTATTTCCTGTGATATTTTTATTTCCACAGTTTCTGCACCTAACTTTCTGATATTATGTAATAACGATAAATTGAAATTGCTTTTTACCGAGATTAATCTGTTCAGAATTTTAGCAAAAACCTACTTTTTAGCATTACAGAGAAGACAACTTTACAGGTGTAAATAATGCCAATGATGTTTTATGTTATATGAACCTTTTTATTTCATTTGATGATAAATGATAATTAAGTCAACTCCAATCTGAAATTTTACCATTTTAAACTATGCACATTAGTGCTTGTATTTCTAAGTTCAGTTCTTTACAGAACCTTTTAAGATCATCTTTAAGTTGATGTAACAATTAGCGTTTACTCCTCAGTTTTATATATATATGTGTTGTAAATAATAAAGAAGTTGATATTTCTTCGTTCGTCTTCGAGCTTATATTTCGGGTTATGACTAAGTATTTCAGTGTGCGACTTGCATAGGTGCCTTAATCTTGTGAGCGTAAATGAATAAATGGCGCTCACTTTGTGTAGAACATGGTGATGAACGGAGGTATAATTGCGACGTTTGATGACGAAATATCAAGGTCCTATAAAAAATTCGAAATTATACTTCTGATTTTTTATCAGAACTACTGTATCATCGTGTGTCATCTCCATGACTTCACACTGTCATAACGAATAATGTCAACTTACTAGTTCATAAATAATATATTATTTAGACACCCATTTTTAACTACAAGGTATTTAATTATAAGCCTATGTGGTCTCTATCGCTCTACTTGAATGCCATTTTATGCAAATTATGCTAACTGATCTTAAGCTTCAGTGATGACATTATATGTTATCGGTGATAAAGACACAGTTTGATTTTATTTCAAAGGTAGAAAATCAACGATATGAGTTCAAGCCTCATCATATCTTAATAGAAAATATGTTCATTATTATGAGTGACAGAAAATTTTATTTAATAACTCTCACAGTAGTTCATTTATATAGTTTTAGAAATAAGTAAACATTCAAAATACCAAATGTTTCAAGATGATAAAGTCATTCACACTATTTAGGATCATACTTTGATACAAAAGATCCGTTAATTAACTATTTAATAGCTACTTTAACAATTAAAACAATGGCTTTGTGTTTACTTTGATCATGTATTAAGATGTGAAATGTTTTGGGAAAAAATAACAATTAACATCCTTAGTTATTGAAGCACTGACTTCTCATTATCACATTTGTCTTGAATTTAATGCAAGGAACTAATATTTACAAATTCTCCTTTGTCTTGTATCCTCAGTTTTGTATCGGCAAGGCATCCCACACAATATACACCATTTTCGTTTATTTCATTTGCCTGTTCCATTGATGACACTTCATCTGAGCCTATATGTTTCTGTATGTTTTCATACCATTTGTGATTGTTGCTTACTTCCTTCTGCGGTGTTAACAATAAAAGTTGCATTATTAAAACATATGTAAATCTTTGAAACTTTCAAAATAGTTGTCATGTCTGTAAGTTACTTACTTATACAAGGAGGATTATACTAATAAGATTCTTGTACATGTACAATAGAACTTTTATGACTCGAACCCGGCTGGATTGGACAAAATGATTCGAGTTAAGGGGTTGTTCGAACCAAATATTGTTCAACATTACACTATACATGTCCATGTATATACATCAAAATAGGTATTCGGAGAGGACTAGATAAGTGGTTGAGCTATATGTAGTGTTCCAGCCATCAAGGTTGAGCTTTACGTAATATTCCAGTCATCCGTGTTCGAGCCAACGAAGTTATACTGTATATGGCTGTGATATCTTTCTCCAGCAATTAAACTGGTTATCATTAATTAATGATTTCTAATGTGCTGAAATGATGTTAACATTAATTTCAATTAGCATTTTGTTGAAGTAAACTGATCAAATACTAATTTAACTGGTTTTCGAGAAAAAAAACAGTTCTTATTAACAAGAAGATTTACTTAAGCCACGTTTACACATTATCGTTTGCAAAGATAGTACGTGTATTTCGGCAATATATATAATTGAGTAATTTGCTAACGGCATGGTGCTTGGATAGCATTCAATGGGGAATTCTTAATTCATATAGGTACATATAATGAAAAGTTGTTAATTAGAAACCGCAAGAATATAATAATAAAAATTATGCATATACATTGTAAAATTAAATTAAACGCGTGTGAACCGAAATTCTTACGACAGATTAGATACAGAAGACGGACAGATGGAGGGGAAAATTAGCTTCTAGTTCTGCTAAGAAACCAAAAATAAAAACATCTAACCAGTTTGTCAGCAAGTTTGTCGTCGTTTTCCAAAGCTTTCCATACTATCTGACACTGACGATAAACAGCTTCGTATCCGGATACTTCATCTAATCCAAATATCAACGGTGTATACCCAGTTACTGCAGAATCAAAGCAACGTATCCTAGCCATATCCGCAGCACTCTCGCCTGCGTGGATACTCGACAGCTCAACAAACACTCTCCATGTTTTTTTGTCTCCTGAAGATAGTTATATAATGTACAACAACTATGTTATGTACAAGTGTATTTTAAGATTTTCTATCACACATTAAAAATGCTGCGACATGCGCACGGTAATGGTACTTGCGTTATAAAATTAATACCCGAAATATATAAAACTGTCCCCGAATACTTGATTGTTTTTGGAATTATGCTTACTATATATCAAAATAAAGGTCGTGGAACGATATTTTCAGTTAACGGATAAACTTTGCTGTTGATATGATTTATATATTTAATTTAAGTCACATTTAACGTCATTTTCCCGATGTCATGGCATTACATTTACCACGGTTCACGGCCTAAAATGTTATGTTTAAAAACAGTGCGAAAGGGCCGAACCAGGTCTATTCACTGGATTAAATGACATAGTTTCCAGCTACATACGTGTGTATTTATTTTAAAAGAACTTAATGGCCATTACGGAACATGCGGTATATTACGTACATGCTAAAATGGTTAGTACTGCATTAAAGTGATGTATGTATGTGTTTTATTATATGGTACTTGTTGATTTTATTTCATATTGCGATTATGATATTACATTTTTCCATAGAAAAAAAATGTTGTCTGCCAACGTTATTTGAATGAAATAATTAAAACGTTTTTGATTAATTCAGTTATTTAAAAAAATCGTAAACATATAATCACACCAAAGTAAAATCTTAGTGGAACATGCTTGGAACATGGAATGAAATATATTCACTTTGCTATGAATGATTCAGATTTCGTATTTAAAATATTATCTATGATTTGCCATCCCTAAGCATTTTTATCGAAAAATAACGTCTGACCTCACATTTTGATCATTTATACCATATTTTTTACGCGGTATATTGGCTTTTAATACGGCGAAAATCCTATGGACGCTGCTATTTATGTACATGGTATACTGTATTCCCAAAGTTTAGGTAGGTATAATAATACCATTGATTTTCATACATTGAATACCAAAGAAAATCATGAATCCATTGCAGTAACCGATATTCCGATACTCTGCTATTTTCTTGTAAAATAAATGATACGCAATACATGAATAAAAACGTCATGTTACATTATATTCACTTTTAACGGTCACGTCGTGTTACGCTTAGAGGTGCTATTACCGTGCGTGACGTCTGTTTCAACACTCCATTTTCTTCATTATTTCAACATTGCTTTAACTAAGCAATCATAAAGACTATAGTAAACAACAATAAAAAATGACATGAACCTGTAATATTGAGTACATCTATAGAAAACATTAATTGTATAATTACCTACATTCTGTTTGATCCATTTAACTACTTTATGGCAACTATTGAAGACCTCAATAATTCTGCATTCATTTTCCTTGACGTTTAATACATTCTCTGGAATAGTTTTACCGCTGTGTCCACGGTATTCTTTCAGTTTCTGATCCCGGCTTACTTGCTGCCAAAAAAATCACAAATGTACGTCGTCATTTTATTACAATCAATGTAACATATATATGATTTATAAAACGAGAGAATTTGATTAACAAAGAGTTTTTTTTCCGATTTCAACATCATTCTAGTAAATGCAAATTCACAATGTATGGATAGAATAGGTAAATAATGGCATACATCATATACCAAATATGAACAAATTTGGCTTATTAGTTTTTGAGATTGTTTTTGAAAATTCATAATTGTATCCCTTGTTGGGGCCCTGCAGGTTCTTTATGTATAAATTCTCTTTAAAGGACTCATTCTTAACAATATTTAAGATCTCATAATTCCTAAGATAGATAAGAAATACAGAATTATCTGTTTCCATAACTGTTCTATGTAAACATCCAAGTCCGCTTGCTTAGCTCCAATAAGCCATAGCTCCTCTCCTTTATTTGAATAAAGTACGAAAAGCATATACTAATTATCAACGAATGTTACTTATCAGTTATTGAAATAAAACATTTTTGAAAATTTGCAATTTTATCTATTTTTCAACCCCTGCTGACCCCTTATTGAAATTAAATTTCCTCTAAAGGGCCCAGTCTGTCTCTGTCTGTTACGATAATAGAACGCTCCAGACATCATGATTGTTGAAATGATATATAAAATACATAAGAAAAATAGAATTTCCAGTTTTCTCATAGTATTTCTTTGTGAAAATAAAAGTTCCTTTACTGGGCCACAATAGACACTAGACCAATTTTTTAACAATTTCGAAACAATTACTAAGGGGGAACATTTAAACACACTTGGATGGTTGGTTATTGAGAAAACAAAATTAAAAATCCACAATATTCAAGGTTTCAAGGTGAACATTTGAATAATAAATCCTTTAAAGGTCTAGTATCAAATGCTTTGATTTAACAAAATATTTTATTTTTCCATAGAATTCTCAAGTAAAATTGTTCTCATACTTAAATGGACCATAACCCATGTATTTAAACCAAGTTGAAAACAAACTCTTTATATGAGGGTCATTAAAACAAAATAATTCGTTTTAAGAAGGACATGTGGGTGTACGTCGGACGAAGGTGATCAGAATAGCTCACGAATTTTATTTCAGGTGAGCTAAAATAAAGCAATCGTCAGTATAGTTTGTCAGTAAAAATTGACAGTCATTAAGTTTTTAAGTAACATATTGTGATGTATAAATTATATATTTAAGTTAATGTGCTGATACTTTTTATAAATGTTATAAATGTCTTCAATACACTTCATGATATGTGCAAATTGTGTTGCTGTTGTGACTAAATTTTCTGGTACGAAAGTAGTTTACGTTTATCAATACATATTACAAAATCAAACACGAGTTAACTGCTAAAATTTTAAATATGTTATTTTACCTGCTTAGCTATTGGTATTATTTCTTCAAAGTTTCCCTCAATTTCATACGTATCAGATAGCAACATAACAGCATTTGCAAATCGTTTTGATCTTTCATGTTTTCTGAAATTAGCAAATGCATCTTCGAACTGATTTGCGATTTCTTCCGAAAGACCCATCTCTTCAAGTTCAGGTACAATCACACCCCTCTCTGTATTGTCATCGAAGAGATACATTGCGTCAACTGCGGATATTGACTGAGTTGATATACTGTCTATCAAAGCGTCCCATTTCGGTTGGACAAGCTCAATCATCTTTTTTGCTGAATCTTCAAACGATGTACACATCTGCTGGTTTTGAAAGTAGATTTTACCGACGGAGAGCCACATTTGTTTGAGGGTATGAGATGTGTGTCGCTGTAAGATTTGTTCGAGAACATATTGCATGTCGTTGTGAAATTGATAATAGTGAATATATACATCTCCACTGGTGACACAGAAATCTTCAAACGTCAGTTCCTTTGTTTTTTTAGCTCTAAGATATTTATTGTTGATATCATTTGTTCCAACTAAAATGTAAGAATAAAAAAAATCGAAATTAGCTATCTAAAAGCACCTAAACAAAGGATGTAAACATGATACCAAATTAATATTAATTTTCACGCACGCACGCACGCACACGCACGCACGCTCACGCAATCACACACCCATGACAGGCTATTTATATATAGTTGTATATGTTTAGGAGGACATTAGATTGAATCAGATGTGAATTGTATCACCGTTCAACCGCAGGTAAATGGCAAACTTTCCAAAATTTCGAGTTGTGCTCGAATCCTTAACATCAGCGATGAGAGACAAGTCGTATTTAAACGACCGCATTTCAGACCACGTCTTGGTCAAAGAGGACACAATTTTGAAAAGCATGAAATATGACATATTCACTATAATGAAAATAGGATTATTTTACCTTCATATTAATTATGGGAATGCGCTTGTATACGCTAGCTATTCCAATAACATTTAATCAAATAATAAAACACATTTACTTTTTTTTGGATGTAGCTCTTTGTTGATTGAGTTGAATCTAGTAAGCAGTATTTCAACTGCTTTGGTTTGTCTATCTAGCATATCAACTTCACGCTCACGTCGTTTAAATAGCAGCTGCAATTCATTCAACTCTTTTTCAGATTTTGCAACGAGTTCACAAAAAGTGTTCATGTATGGTAGTAGGTATTTAAAGGTGTCAATTGTGATTCGTCCTTCTTTTAGGATACCTTTATTGTCGGACAAAAGCGCCCTCGTTTCCCCTAATCTAGCAAGACAATCTTTGTCAAACACATCTGTCATTGAGTCTAAAATTGATAGAAAATATTACTTGATTTTGTGAATCTAACAATGCATACGGTTTTATACAATCAACGAATCGTAAATATATGACAAGAACTGAAGGACAATATTTTTCGCATTATCAGAGAAGATAAAATATACCACTGTTTACCATCAGACAAGTATGCACATATCTATGAAATAAACAATCTGCATTACCAATGGAATGGTTTATACAGATACTATTGTAAAACGTTTTAAACACATAGCTATACGCAAATTATAGTTAAGTTGTACCTTATCTTCAACGTATAGTTTTAAGTTCAATTTGCTTTTTCACACTTATTAATGGCATGGAACTTGAATATAGCAGCTCTTATTATGATGCAGAGTAAAAACAAACATCTTTACATTCACAAACAGAAAGCATCGATAGCTATCAGAATGAACATCAAGCTTCTATATTTTCTGAAATTGTATTGAAGTACATATAGTATATAGTAAGTTTATCAAGAGGATACACATTTTAAAGTTACTAAACACCATATTAATAATCTCATTCCATTCTTATATAAATACCTAAGTTTCTCAAATAACTCTGAAACGGTGGCCATTCAAAGCACATATGCAAAGGAGAATTGTGAGCATTTTGAAATACGGCCCATTTTTCGTTGAACTTCTGTGAAAGCAGCAGTTTATACTTGTCCCTTGCATCTCTATCCCATGTCCAATACCTTTGCGACTGTTTCCGTAAATTCGTTAGAAATTCCTCTATATCCTAAGAAATGAAAAACGATTTCATGAATAATTTACGTGACCCAATATCTAACAATAGAATTATTTATCATACAACTTGACCGGGTGAGAAAAGCATTCATACTTTTTTTATTTAATTGCTGACATCGATAGAAGACTTCATTCATTCATAGTTTAGTGGTCCATATAACTTAGAACTCGTACGTGAACTACCGGAATATGTTCCTGCTTGTTATCTAAATGACGTCCATTTTAATGAAAATATTTGTAATTGACGCTATACTGAGACGCTGCTGTGACTGATAGAATACAATATTTGAATAGTGCAGTTTATGATGTGTATTATAAATTTCGTTCGAAAAATATATATCGATGGCTTGGCGCAAGACTTGGCTCACTATTTTTCACAAAATCACTTTTTTTACACATTTGAATAAAGCCCATAGAAATACACATCTTGTAAAAATAATAGACTTTTATTCTTACTTATTTTAATACTGTTGCTAAGAAACAAAAAGGTATATCTAATAAAACAAGTTTTCATGACGCAAAACAGGTCCAAGTAGAATTGGTTTTGTCTTGCGTTTAAATTATATTACATAAAACATGTCCAAGCAGAGTTGATCTTGTCTTGCAGTGAAATATTTTACTATACCAATATTTAAAGCATCAGATAAACTTGTGTTGTTTTGTAAAGAGTTTATAATTGCAGTGGTTTAATATATTTGAACAAGAGTTGTCGGAAGACAACAAAGCTCGCCGATGGGAAAAAACTCACTACCGATGGAAAGATTGAGATTGGAGGCAAACACCAAAACTTAAACGCATCTAAATGCAAAAGTTTAACGTGGACGAAAAATTAAGTCTTAAAGGTCCATAACTCTGCCAAAATGCAACCCAGAGTTATGGTTCTGGCCTCTGTGTGGTTCAATGATGGTGGTGAACACATATGCGAAGTTTCTTTCATATCCAATGAGTGGTTGCATAGATATCTTACGTGATATAAAACTTTATCCTGAAAAATTAAGTAAAATAAAGGGCCATAACTGTGCCAAAATGCAACCCAGAGTTATGTTTTTTGTCTCTGTGTGTTTCATTGATGATGATGAACACACATGCAAAGTTTCATTCATGTCCAATGAATGGTTGCATAGATATCTTACGTGATAAAAAACTTTAACCTGAAATATTAAGTCGAAAAAGGGCCATAACTATGCCAAATTGCAACCTAGAGCTATATCCAATGGGTGGTTGCATAGATATCTTAAACTTAAACGCAAATAAACACAAAGTTTAACCTGGGTGTCTAAGTTCAAAAAGGGCCATAACTGTGCCAAAATGCAATCCAGAGTTATGGTTCTCATCTATGTGTGTTCCTTTGACGATGGTAAATACACATGCAAAGTTTCATTGACATCCAATGAGTGGTTGCATAGATAACTGAAACTTAAACGCAAAAGTTTAATATGGGTGTCTACAGACGACGCCGACGACGACGCCGACGACGCCGGGGTCATGACAATAGCTCTCCTTGGACTTCGTCCCGGCGAGCTAAAAATGGGTTGGGGCACACGTTATTCCAACATTTGATTTAGCCCTTCCTACAAAGAACATATTGAGTGTCGTAGTTGTCAAACAAATCAATTCGAAGGAGAAAAAACATGGTAAAATTAGAGTAAGAGCTGAAAGAAAAGATAAAAGCAAACTTAAAATAATACTAAAATGGTTCGTTTATCATAGATTTTCATTTTTAAGTATTAGACTGTGTGATTATGGTATTACACATAATATAAGTCTTGTTTGATAGATAACGAAAGGACAATTGTATATAATAGCATTGTTACTGTATCAATTAAATTTTAAGCAACAGTGTTTTTGTAAACATGTTTACAGAAGATGGTGGTGGGGATAACTGTCTTATATCCCCCTCCCCTACTCGAATATGGCAAACTTTTTAGTTTCTTTAAATTAAAGTTACACCCTTCCCCCTAAATATACTAGATCCCTCCCAGATATTGTGCATTAACATAATATTGACAAATATAAGCAATATATTTTAGGCACACTTAAACCTGGCTTTTGATACCCTGTGTTTGAATCTTTATGTCAGTAAATTCCAGTAATGCGAATTTACTATTGGAATTTATAGGTTCAATTACATAAACTTGAAGACTCTTTGTCTGTTTATTGTTAGACATTAAGCCTCCACTGTTTTACCAAAACCATGAAGTCACACACATTACTTTTGAAAAATGCTATAAACTAGTGACTTTGAAGATTTCTCTGAAATACTCGATGGCGGGTACTCATGTTGTTTACAACAACTTTAATGAAAATTTGGCATAGATCTTAATTGGCACAACTTGATGAACCAGGTATATCAGATAGTGATAGTTGAGTAATTATTTGTAAGATACTTCTGACAAAGATGATTATTCATCTCAACAAAGTACAGTTTCTATTCCTGAGGTAAAGTACCATAAAATTACATCGGACAATGCACATATTTTGTCTAAAACAGAAAATTTGACTCAGTACCAGAATTAAATGGTTCTTTCATTCAAAGAGTAATAATGGGGAGTTAAATAAATAAACCAAATATATCTAGTGACATATTGACATAATCTGAACTGATGATGATGCTCCATTATGTCTCATAAGCTACATGCTATAGTCTTAATCTATTCCAGAAACTTACATAGATCAAACTTCTAAGTAAACGATTTTAACATGGAAACTGAATTAACTGATTCTGAGCATACAAGTTTAAGCCACAAAACTGAGTTAAAGGATAGTCAAACAAAATAAATTGATATTGAAGTGTTGATAAATGAATAAAATTGATCTAAATAAAGACGATCCGGAAATAGTGTCAATATGTCATTCGCAATGAAAAAGACAAAATTAATAGAAACTTTAAGAAGTAACATTGTGAATGAAAAAAATCTCGAGACGGATATAATATAGCAGTTCAGCAGATAACACAACCCAATTAGTCAAAATGTCACCAAATCATATCAGATGGAATAGAAAGAAAAAACATTTTTATAAATTCCAGAAAATGGCATTTCAAAGTTGAAGGTCAATCTGTTCCTGTAATGCAAAACATTTCTCTTGCATTCACCAGATATAGGTCATGATAGGGTAGACATTGCTTTAAAAAATGTAGATTTACTTGAAATAAAATATCTGGTGCAGTATACTAACAGGCTTAATAGAATTCCTCCAGATCAGGTAGCTCAAATTAAGGAACATTATTTTATAAATTTGTTTCTAATAGAATTCACAATACTGCCAATATTTAAGTTTCAAACAAATGGTATCAAGAGCCAGGTTCAAGTGTGACGATATCTCCGACCACCAATCTAACATTGCCTTTCACAAGCTTGAAAGCAGAGATGTGATTTATGCTCCTGCTTTAGGTTCTAAAAAGTTGTGATTCAAATAGACTGTGGATAATACATTAAAAGCAAATACTTCAAATGAAAACAAAGATTTTGATAAAGGGCTGGAAATTTAAGACAATGAGCCTGTTAAGACCTTCAACAGATGTTTCCATGGCATGAAGGCATATCAAGTCAAGGAGCAAATGAAATTATCTTTTACATTTATAAATTCCTTGACATTCAGTTAAGAAAAGACAAAAAAAAATATAATTTTGTGTTGTGATAATTTTGACATAAACCTGTTGAATAGTTGTAAAATGGTAATGTAATGTAAAATGGTAAAAGGCTTCCAAAGCTGTCGGTCTCTAAATATAAGTCACTACTCAAAATGAATGAATGAATGAATGGGGCTTTAGGGTGTACCAACACATTGTAGGTTATTCGATGCCAATAGGAAGGAAGATACCAGGTTCACGCTACATGTACAAAAAAAAAACAAATTAACACACAGAAGAAAAAATGTCACATCAACAAATGAATATGCAGAATGAACTTAGAACCTTCATACATGCAGAAATGCAGAGTTTCAGCAAATTCTGTTGTATTACTGAAATTGTTGCTTCTTACTACATGCACAAGCCACAATGATCATTTTCTTGTCATCACTCATATGGCTCTCAGGAACCACACAGGGGCTGATAATTTAACCACACTAATGAACATTACAAAAAATGATAAAATGACCATGACACCAATTCAGAAGATCCCTACTCATCTGCAAAGATTGACAGTGGGTTTATTCTTACCCGGAACCATAGGGCTTGTCAGTAGCCAAATATTTCAGTCTACCATCAATTTTACCTCATTCTGAGCCACAAGTCTAAGTTGGGGGTGGGTATAGGTATATCAATAGGCTTATTATACCCAGTATGATGATAATAAATAAAATAGGTGTAGTTTAAAGGTATAGCTAGTACTTTATTGCTAGATAAATGGATATAGCTTAGGTGATTTAAAGCTGTGCTTGGTAAAGTTTTAAACATAATATTGTTAAAGAAAAATATTAAAAGCAGGCAATTTATCTTCAGTCGAAAAAATAATTAAAGTATATTGTAATACTCAATAACATTTTATTTCCTATTTGAGACTAGCATCTAGTTCCGAATATTTAATTTAAAAAAAAATCTTCCTGTTTGTATGACTATATATCTTATTATTTATTAAGCTAAATTATTATGTTAATGGCAGAGGCCAATGAAATCATTATTAAACTGACTGTACTGTCATAATGTACTATTTTGATTTGAAATGTTAAAAAAAACTTTGAAAGTATATAATTATTATCTTCAAAAATCTTAAAAAGTCAGAGTTCTGTCCTTAGTTGAACCTATTTCACATAAAACAGTTCCCTTTAAGACTTAAAATACTCTAGTTGGTCTAGAATGACTCTTAATGTAACAGTGCAAGACAAGCCCAACTCAACTTGGTCTTGTCGTGCACATAAATATTTAATGCATAGTAGGACTAAGTTGAGTTGGACTTGTCTTGCGCCAAGATGTTCAGTGCAAAATGAGTCCACTTCTCAAATACACTATTTCCAGTTATAAAAATGTAAATTAAATTACATAGCATAAATTCATGTATGATTTAGTGCAAATATGCTTTGTTATATCCTTCTTATCCTTCTTATCCAAATATTAAAGAATATAATCAGTTTTTTGCTTCTTCTGAACAATTTTCAAAAAGTGACTTGGTCCAGTCTTGCGCCAAGTCATCGATATATATACATAAACACTCATGAAGGATATCCACGTATAATTACATTAGTATCAAACTTTTGAAGCTATTATTACTTTTATCTAATTCAAGACAATAGCTCACATAATATAAAATACCTGTAGTACATATTTGCGTTTTCTGAATCATAATTTTTCACATTTTAACAAAGAACCTTATGGCATCATAGCAGATTTTAAAAACTGTCAAATGCCAAAAATTATAACGTACCTGGTTGATAACTTTATCTAGGCATATCTGTATCTCCTTGCAGTACGACTCTCTGTGTTGACAATATATGTTTATCCTAATGTCACTGTCCACACACGCAAGGGCGTTTTCGAATTGTACATTTGTCTTAGCAGACAAAAACTTTCTTAATTCCATTGGCAGCTGTAGGGCATACAATTCATCCCAAACCTAAATAATATTAAAACAAAATACATCTAATATAATTACAGTATGTATATATAACTATTGTTATATGAAGTTGTGTAAATGCTTCATACAAACCTAAACAATTTTAAAACTAAGAAACAAAATATGATACGTTTAACATAACACGCAGCTTTGAAAGGATAAATGATCTTATTACATAGGGTTTAAAGCCATTTTAACAGTATTTCATGTATTTAACATAGGTCAGCGCACCTTTTCATTGTTACTGTGATCCTCCTGGTTATTAATAGTTACAAGACACGCCATATTTCTGCAACGACTACTTTTCATCTATTCTGAGGTGGGAGAATTATGGCTGTAGGACAAATGTCACTTGTCATCACATAGACTGTGACCGTTCAGAGGACAAAGACAATAGTACAAGTTTAAACAAAAATCAAACAAAGTATAACATATTCATAGTAATGATTAAACAAATATACAGAAGAAGTGTTAACAGGATCACTGTCTTAGAGAAGTCACTTGCAAATTCCCCGTAAACGATATGTGTAAACCTGGTAATTTATGTCAGACCTTAACCTCGATCTGTTGCCAGTCATCCTTTCATAGAAAGAGGCATTTTATCTAAATAAATGTAACATCACCGGACTATCATTTCACGAATACCTTGACACCCACATGTATATGACACATTGTTTGCATTCAATCCTTATTACCACTTCTTACGCATTGTATTGTCCTAATATGCTATACATTGTTTACGTTTGTGCTGTTGTGGTCGTTGTTTTCTTTGAATTGTTTGCCTTTTTTGGATATTATTATTTCTTTGCTATTTCTACTTAAAAGAAGTAATTTGATATAAAGGTGTAACCCCACCATTGATTTTTGTTCTTTAATCTGTAGTAAATAATAAAAGTTTGAAGGCTTGTCATTCATAGAGGGTCCCAAATGAAAGAAGTGAAACCTACATTTTACTGTTTGTCAACCTCTGCACTATCAAAATATGATGAGAAAAGTAGGGGTCATGTGTCATATAAGAGATTTTTTTTCTGCTCAGTGTGTACACTGGTGACAAAGTGAAACTAGACTTCCGAAATCATGAATTCATACCCCAATTTCCAAACATCATTTTTTTTTTCTAAATTCACAATTCAAACATGACAATGCTATCAAAATGTTCAAAATACATCAATAATGCCATTCAAATAAAAAAATGAGCATTAAAATAAGGAAAATGCATTTTTAAAGAAGAAGAATTGAGGATTATTTATAACCGCCATTATGCGACTACCCCACGGAAGCACTTCCTTTTTGCAATGGTGGCACTATGCCTAAAGGGATACACCACGATTTTAAAAACATCTCAATTTACTCTATTTTTGATGATTTTTATACATTATTCAAATACGAATTTCCCATTAATTGTGCAGATCTTAAACTTCGTTTTTATTTTGGAAGAGATAAAATTCTAATGGTCATCGTTGTATACCAACGGATAACTCATTCCGATACGCTCCAGTTATCATATGGTTGGTGGTGAGTATCGGAACTGAACAATATATTTTCAGGATGTCTGCCTCTTCATATGATAATACAGGTGTATGCATACATGTGTTACATGTAAAATAGAATCGATGCTTGAACATGGGTATATATAATGATATGGAATTGTTTGGTTTCAAATCTTGTACAGAAAATACAGATAAACAAACTGCTTTTCCCATATTTGTTGTTGTGTAATTCAACAACCGTTCCGAAAGAGTATCAAGCTATATTTATTGAATAGCTATCGTATTAAAATATACCAACACAAAATCACGATAAGTATTTCATTAAAATTGGAAAATACAAACTTAAGTTTTCACATGGTCAAAACATCTGTGTAAATGTAAGGGCCATAACCAAAGAAATCATCCGATTTTTGCCAAATACATAACTTGTCTGAGATGTTATGGTTATTTAGATACTGTGTAAGATTGTATGAGATCAAATGAAAAATGCGAAGTTCAAAAAGCGCAAGGTCAAACAGCGAACGTTTTGAAGATTTAAGTTCCATAACACCAATATTTATTATCCGATCTGACCGATTTATGTTTTCCTAGCTATAAAATAACTAGATTACACACAAGGCTAAATAGTTCACTTATTGATAATTAAAGAGAGATAACTCAAACATAAAATATCCACTTTTGCCAGTTAAAGAGATATATCATATTGTGCAGGTTTCGTGAAGATTAAATACAATATTCTATGACAAGTTATACTTATTAACAATTTGACGGAAGTAACTATATCATTAAGTATCCGATTTTACAAATCCAATATAAAATATATTTATCATGTAAGTTAAGTGAATATCTATTTTGAAAATATGGGTAAAAGAGTGCACATCTGGCCAACAATAGAACAGTGTTGGATCATTTATAGGCCATTACAGTCAATATAAGTCTTTGCAGTTGTAGAATGTATTCGAAATAAATATTTTAGTACTCGTATAACTACTATATGTGTTTAGTAATAAATAAAACAATTAAAATGGTAGTGCTAGAGTGCAAAACAATCTACCTGCCAATCTACTTAAAAATAATATGATTACATTATATTACCTTTACATTTACATGTGACAACGGTTGTACGTTTTCATTTAGAAACCGAAGAAGTTGTCCAGTAGTGGTTAAAAAGTTGTTAGCAAATATTTCACTTTTCACATCTTCATATGTGTCGGGAAGTCCTCTTAATTTGGAATTTATGAGCAGTTCACACTGAAAAAGCTCTAACAAAACTGCCGAGTGGTATTGACGAGTATTGGGATTGCTCCACAAGATTGTTGTTATTTGCATACATATGCTGAGAGCGTCTTGATATTGATTTAGTTCTCGTCTATCTCTACAAAGGTAATAGTAGTGAAAAAAATAAGTATTATGACAAAGATAGCCATTTTCTTTAAAACAAATATTTATAAAATACTAATCTAGAAAATGTGCCTGTTTCATTAGTTACGCCAAATACAACTTATTTACTAACATTTACTTGAGATCAGTGCCCGAATTAATATTCGTATATATTTTGCAGTAAAACAGTTTCGTGTATTTTAAATGATGTTAATCGTTTCCTTTTCAATATACATAATTGAAATACAAAAGTATGTAAAATGTGTATAACAAATTACCTGAAATCTGTGTTTGCCTTTAATGACATTCGAATACGTTGAAGAATATATGCGATGTCCTGTGGAAAATAAAGTTGAAGAACCTTAAACATCGCTATCAAACATAAAACTTGAGTTATAATACAAACTTCCGTGTGTCTAAATTCTTCAGTTTAAAAAAATACAAACATTTGAGCACTGTGATTGGTCAGTTGCTTCAGGAAAAAATTGAATGACGTCAAATTATAGTAAGCGTTCAATTGCTATGAATTGTGTGATAGGCATAAAACTCTATGTTTTTCATGTTTGGATTGCTGTTATTCCGGCCATCAGACATCACGTAAGACTTGATCCCTTGGAAGACCATTCCGAAACCAAAGAAATACACACTGTGTAACCAAGAACGTATCTTGAGCTGTACGACACGCGTAAATGCTAACGCTCATTTGCAAAATGTTTCGTTAATTTTCGCTTGTTTCAGGTAACAATAGTGATTTACCAGGAGGCTAATGAATTACAATTGTTTTCGTTCCAATGCACGAAAAGGAATTGGATGCGTAAAATTGGCAGTTTCTAGCAGCAGATAAAATTATACAATATATAACAAGAGCCATGTTGGACATGGTCAATCCTTCCGCCGAAGCAAATTCTTGTACTGTCCACTTTCTGTCAATGATCTCTATAACTGTATGTATTTTCAAAGCATTCACTTCAAAACTTTTCAGGGTATACCAAAAAAAAGGGTAAATAAGAAAGGGGAATAATTCTGACGTACAGAAGAATGTGTTGTTCTTCCTGCACACCGCACTTTCTCTGTTCTTTATCATTGTGTGAAATATCAACTAAATCCCAAGGACACTTTTTGAGTTATGTACGAGCATAATAAAATATAATAAAGGGAGATAATTCAAAATGGGCACGGTAGAACTATAGTTTTTGGACAGTGTACTTCCTCTTGATGTCCTCTATTATTGTGTGAAATATGAACCAAATCCCTTAAATAGTTCTTGAGAAATCTTTATGAAAAGTATACTAAATGTGATAACTGGAGATAATTAAAAAATAATGCAATGTAGAGTTATGGTTCTAAGCCACTGTACTTTCCTTTAATGTCCTCTGTCTTTGTACGCAGTTTGAATAAATTATTTAACAGTTATGCCCAGGACAAGTAATAACAATAAAGGGAAATGATTCAAAATGTAAGGTAGTTATGGTTCTTGTACACTACACTTCCTCTCAATGTCTTCAGTTATTCCCTGGAAAGTCAACAAAATCCCTTAAACAGTTTTGGAGTTATGCTCTGGACAAAAGTGTACATCTAATAAAGGGTGATAATTCAAAAAGTAAGCTAGGTAGAGTTGTGGTTCCTGTACACTGTACTTCCTCCAATCGTCCTCTGTCATTGTGTGAAGATTCAACAAAATCGCTTGAATATTTTGGAGTAATGCTCCTGGCAAAAATATAATGAACAGACAGACGCCCGGACGCACGGACGGACGGAGACCATACTATATACTACTTTTCCGTCGATGGGTGTATAATAAAAACGACGGTCATTTCTTATATACTCAATTATTTTCTTAATGCATACTGGGAAGATGTTTCTAAGTTAATTGTCTTGCATTGCTAGTTGACCTATATAATGAAGCTATAAATACAACATACGTAATTTAAGAAGTTTTTTACATGTGCTGAAATATTTTAGCAACACTGAATGAGGTAAATTAATCCAAAGGACGAAAAATAATAAAACACGGAATCGTGATATTAACTTTGACATGAAAAGTTATAACGCTTGCAATATATGAGAAATATTATAGTTTATATTCAACACACTTCACACACTGCTTTGCTGCGTACCTGTTGGTGACTCTGAATATGCCCTGTTTTGACAAAATAATCGACGTTGGCTAATGCAGTCCGTGGTTCTATCTCAAATTGTGTCATACACTCACAAACCATTTTGATATTGAGTGTTCCAACAAAACTTCTTTGTAACATATAGTCTGCATCAAACATTGGCTCGATGTTTTCCAGAACTGAACACATTGGTCTGGAATAAAATTAACATTACAACACTTGTTCACAAATGAATGTAGATAAACCTAATTGAAGTCAATAGTTTTGCTTGAAGAGCACGTGTAAACAAGACAGATTGACGAAACGGTTAAAGTGTCATTGACCATCATATTTTTATGCAACACAAGCGAATTTTTAATGGTAATGGACATCAATATAGTCAGTTATATATATCAACACCCAAACATTTGCTGTTTTTACAATAGAGCTCAAGGAATATAAGCAGTATTTATTTTAAATGCATTCGAAAGTCTAAACGAGTGATTCGTGTTCTTAAATGCGATTTTGAGAACAAAAATAATGTTTTACATAATAGTCTTTTATATTCAACTTACGTTAACTGCAAACGACATAATTGATAAGACGATAAAAGCTTTAAGCAATAAGAAAATAATTCACATTTCCCACTTCGAGTGCTTCTTAAACTCCTCCACACTTTTACTCAAATCAATCAATCCCCACCACGCCTCTGATCTGTGATGCATATTCATCGAATCGGGACATCTGAATGGTTTGACGCGACCAAAGTAGAAATGGATAAGCGGCAAGCAATATATCCATGATGGGTCCGCAAACGTTCTCGCCACATAGTTACACATCGAAAACAAAGTCTGGAAAGCACGATCGGACAACCTGTTAAACGATAGCATAACTAGTCAGTTTTACATTTAGTATGCATTATAGGATTTCAATTGTGTAGCAATTATTGTTATCCATACATTAATGACAGGCCCAAACTAAATGTTGAAGTAACATAAAGCTTATATATAATCTGTGCTAAATTATTATATTTGAGCAAAGTATGAGTGCCAAAGCTTTATTTGCAGGAAAAGCAATTAGAATAGATCACACGAAGAGGGGCGGGACATACATTACATGGCGATGATATTTTAAAATGACTTGACTATATTCAGACTAATTGCACACATTTTAAAGTGCCCTATGAAATGAAACCACCACCGGTTTCCCATATGAACGACGCCTCCAGAAGAGTAATAGTGATTTCGGATTGTTTGAGAATAATGCAGAGATACAGAATGCCCTTTTGTAGCGCCCCTCGTTATTTACATGCCCACTGTAAGGCACTGCTACATGGGTTTTTCAATTTTATGTTAAAGTCTCATCCGAAAGACTGATAAGTATTTTTAGTTGGAGGAGCGGAGAATCAAACTTGCGACCACTGAGTTCGCAGTACAAGGCTTTAACCAATGAAACACTAATCCGCTCTACAATTCCCTGTATAATTCAATATGAATTCATTGGTTCTATGGCAGTTACAAAGACGTCAAATAAACTTCACGAATTTAAAACTATCGCTTCTGTACTATACAAACTTCTGAATTTGACATAAACACAAAAAAAGTGTTTTTTTTCAATTGGTTAAATGACATTTACAACAGGCTATATGAGGCAATCAAGTTTTATTTGTGAAGGAAAACCTCGCGATGAATCTGAGAAAACATCGCCCTACCGCAAATACTTGGCAAACATTCTCACATAAACACAAGCGCTACTGTTGTGTAAATCGAAATGCTGCAGCCAGTATAAGTGAATAGACCAGTTATTTTAGAATAACTATTGAAGTAAATAATGTTAACATATGCACGATGATAAACATATTCTGAAAGTGTTCATAAACCCAAAATGCAACATAATATAAAAAAGTGAAATCATTATCAATGATAACTTGTGCTATAAATACATCATAAGCCATAGAGCAGTGTGATAAACAAAACTTTTTGTTCAAAACAAAAATATATACATGTAATAAAAACATTGCTTCTGTGAGGAAGTAAACTGAAATCACAACAACGGAATTTCAGATTTTTGGAATGAATCACAATAAATATATTTATACAGAGATGAGAGAAAGAGAGAGATAATTATTTGTTGTCAACCATTTGAAACACCTACAGTTCAGACAACGGCGAGTGCGCCTAGCTACAATACAAACTATTGACACAAGATCAAGGAATCTACCAACCCGAAATAATTGGTGTCGACCATGACTTATATACTAGGGTCTTACATGCAACACATCTGGACTGGATTGACAATTTACATACATAAACTGATAGCTTTTATGAGTAGGACCCAGTTAAGGATTCATTACTACCCACATGCTAAAATATGAATGTAATTTTACAACAAATGGTTATTCCGCTGATGGGATTTATTAGATGCAAGTTTACAATGTATAATATAAAGAAATAATTATTTGGGAACAACCAGACATAAATAAAGACAAGAAAGCGCGTCTAACTATAATGCAAACCGATGTCACAAGACAGCATGAACTGATAGTTTTATACGAACCTATTGAAGATTTATAACAACTCACACGCTAAATAAAGATAGACATAGAAACGCGTGCGTTGAATAATGAAGATACAGTGATTCAGAATAGCTTTTTCATAAAGGGAGACAATGAACTGAATTGAAAAAAACAATCTAAATTATATTTCTTTTTAAGAGCCAATATTTTAAACTAATAAGTTTACATGCATTTTAATTTATAATGTCATGGAATTATTTCAAATACTCAGTCGATACCCAGTAAAAGACAAAATAGTATAAAACATTTATTTATTAATAAGGTAAATCTCTCAGACGTACTCTTTATTCGGTCCAAAACACTTAAGTAATCCATCAAAATCGTGGCAGACGTTTTGGTTAGGTCGGATTTTTACCGCATGGAACAACGTCTGGTACTCGTGTTGATGTAAATGTATACCTTTACACAGTAAAGCTGAGATGACGCCAAAAACCATTCGCTCAACAGCTCGCTGATTGGATTCCTTGGTGCTAATGAGCTGCTGCATTCGATCATTAAGAACAGCTGCTATCTGAAAAATGTTACCTAAATTATTGTTATTCTGCATTTCTTATTAAAACAATCCAATAAAGAATCCGAAATGATACCTGCACAAATACATTTTAGATCATTAATTGGTAAATACCATAATAAATTCATTGGTAATGTTTTTACAGAGTAGTTTGTTGTTTAGTAAACCTCAGTAAACATATGTATAAAGATATATGCTACACAAAATTGCCAGAACAACATACAATCTAATTTCTCGAAAGTCATCTAAAACTGACCATTATTCGTATCAAGATTTCAAACGGACGGACGTACAGGACAACAACCAAATAACCCATTCCGAAAAAAAAAGTGAGACATAACTACGATTCCGTCGATTTCGTAAAATTCAAGATATTTTTATTTTATTTAATAGCTGTCGTGTAAATAAGATTAAACATTTTATAAAATACATGTACATGTTATTCACAATTTTACTTATTAAACTCACCAATGATGTTATATAGTCTTTGGTAATGTTTGTGAACCAGCGTCTGTATGCCTCAAATAAGCCGTCAATAATGCTAACAGTCTTTTCGTAGCTTTGTCTTGGGGTTTTCACATATGTTGATGGTGGGGGAATGAATTCTTGAAATGACAGTTGTATCTCTCTAGCAATCTTTTCGCTGATATCGACATCCTTTTTACCAGTCACAATATGGCTGACTCTTTCGATGAAACCTTTTGCTGGTTGTTTTTTAAGAGTGGATTTATGGACAATGACTCCGTCATAAACATCAGTCATCCCTACGTAATATATAATGTGAGAGTATTCTATAGGGAATTTGTCAGGATTATTCAAACTTCTAAAATTGGCCGAATCATATTTGTCCAATATATCATGCCTATATATACTCACTGACACCGTATTTCTAAAATGATAGCAATTAAAACATGTCAAAATAATATATTGAAAAGGGATTTCCTAACTTGGGCTACGCGCCTATGTTGGACTGAAATATATTTCCCGCTTAAAATGGCAACATATTTTGTGACGTATAAAATGAGTCACCTACTATTTTGATTTCAATATGATCCGTTATTCACAGGAGCAGATCCAGGATTATTTTAGAGGGGGCGCAACACATTCTGAACGAGAACTCATGTTTTTCAGTTGAAATATAAAAATTTATAAGGGGGAGTACACCGGGTTTATTGAAGTGCAGATCCGCCATTGATACAGGCTTACTTACATGCAGTAAAATTGTTTCATCTTAGAAAGAGTCCGAATGTCGTCAAACAGTATTTAAGTGATGACTACTTTTAGAATAGGGATTTCGTTTCAAGCTTACCATACCAATTTTAATATCGATTTTGTCGTGTTTTGATGGATTTGACATACCAAACCATTCGGATTTTATTTATTAATGATTATGAGATGGTTTTTTTATCCATTTTGATAATTATTTTTGTTAAGACATTGATAGATTTTTTTCTCCAGATAAATTCCATTTAAAACAACGGTGCATTACTTCTTGTGAGAAACCTATAATAAGGTATTGAGTTATCTAACAATTAAAAATGAACTTTATGTTAAAAAATCTTAGAGACATACATATTATATTTATTCATCTAGAAGAAAATGATATAGTAAGGAGTAGTTAGTGTATCATTTAAAAGTCAGAGTGATCTTTTCCTAATGCCAGCGTGAGAATCACAACATTGTCAAATTCAATGACAGTGGTCACACAAACTGCTTATATAATCTATTCACGATGTAAATGTACACAACTGATGTATTCATCAGACGTTTTTCCCCTTAAAGCAGATTTTATAATGTATATAGGCATGCTCCTATACGCCCATTACTCAGAAATGAATGTGAAAAATAAAAATAGGTTGAAATGCTAATTTTCGGCAATATTAATGACTTTAAAGTTCGTGTCAAAGTTATCAAACTACTCATTTGCAGTGCTATTAATTTAAAAGAGAGAAAATCTCGGGGGAGGACCCAATCCCCCGCAACTAGGAGGGGACAACATCCTCCAACACCCTCTCCCGGGCGTATACATAAAAACTAACTAGGAATGTGAAGTCGCCTTAAAGGTCAGAGACATGTCGGTCACAACCCCGTCCCCCACTCCAAAATGATTGTACTTTTTTACTTCAGTTTTTTCATTCTTTTTCAAATTGCTATCGTTTGTTTCTTAAATTTCTCTTATTGTTTCTTCACTTAGTGATAACCGTCGTCTTGATTGCATTTTAACCCACACATGTCCCCACCCAAAACACACATTATAATGCAATGTTCCAGTACCCACATCCGCAGGAAATGCATATTTTGCTCAGTCACTGGCCCTGTTAAGCGGAGGATATGAATTTACTGGACTTTCTTGTTGTTAAGTTATTTGAACATAGGCCCATGCATTTCGAAGTTATGCAGCGGGCACGACCAACAATGCCGATATGGATATCCCTAGGTCTAAGTCCTCTGTGATACCGATACATTTTGAAGAAACAGCCGAGTGTTTGCACGTGGTGCGTCGTCATGTTATGCTGAACAGTCTATGAAGTCATTTAAAAATATGTGTACTCATATAGAAGTTACAGTACGGACATGACCAACAATGCCGATATGGATATACGTAGCCTCCCTAGGTCTAAGTCCTCTGCGACATAGATACATTTGAAGAAACAGCCGAGTGTTTGCGCGTGATGCGTCGTCATGTTATGCTGAACAGTTTATGAAGTCATTTAAAATATGTGTGTTCATATAGAAATTACAGTGCGGACACGACCAACAATGCAGTTTGTAAACATACACAGCCTGCATATGCCTATGTTTTGAACGTCGTGACATTGACCTTTAAGTTAACCGCCGAGGTATTGCACCCGATAAGATGACATGTTACGCTGAACATTTCTCTGATGTTATTTGGAAGTAAAAAAATGGACACAAATGTGTGTACGAGAAAACGGACGGGCGGATTGACGGACTTTAGCAATCATTTAATCCCCAAACAAGTAAGATAAGTAATAGTGAATAATTAGTTATTTAAAACATGGGAAACATTGATATTTTGAAAAACCAATGTGTGAAATGTTCATATTTTCAAACGGATTTTATCCTTTGAATCTGGTAGAAACGATGCATATAACCCTTACATGATATTTGATTTAAACGGTTGTTTAAGTTTTATTTTAAAGTTATAACAAAAAGAGTTCCAAGAGAACTTAACATTTGACTTTCTCGCGACCTTAATCTGCAGCAGAAGTTATTAATATTGTTAAATAATTTTAAATGAGGCCCAAGAGGGTCTGCATCGCTCAACTCGCAACGAAATGAAAGACATTTGTCTAGTCAGTTTTCAGAGATCAGCTATAAAATCGTAGGCATGAACAAACTTTTCTCGACACACCATGCATCAACAGAACTAACTATGGAAGAGATATCGAAAAAAAAACTGCTATTAAAACGGAAGTACAGAGAGAAAATATAAAACTCTAACAGCGTCTTCAATGCAATATTTGAAAATTTGAAAACTCTTCTTGAAACAAAACCAACTCTGATCGCATATCAATGTCAACGCCGGTTGAAATTAGTTCTACTTCAGAAAACGACACACAATGCAGCATCTCACAAGCCGGAAGTTATCCCAGTTTTCAAATCAAACCTACAAGAACCGTCAACGTAACACGTGGAAAACAACAATTGCCTCGTTCTAACATGTCAGAGGACAACAGAAAACTGTTATATAATAACCAGGCACGTACCCTTTCAAAAGTGAAAAGAACTGGAAATGAGACAGTCCTAGACTAGATAGAAATGTTGATTGCTATCAATGCAGTAGCGCAATTATTACACATATTTCATTTATATTAAACAAGAGGCCCATGGCCTTAACGGACACCTGATTATCTTTGATGACATTAAGCTTTATGAATCTATGACCCATCCCAAGACGTCATAGGGCTGGGGACTATGGCATTAACCGTCATGTCGGCAACAACAAATAAAACAAAAAAAAACATTCATATCAGTCTAGTCAGTCATAAGAAATAACGTTTCTTGTCATTTTCTCTTATATAGATTTAGTAAAATAGGCCATAACCCGGGGCCAAACCGTGAGACTCAGGGACATGATTTTTTTTATAAAAGAACCATAGGCGCCAATAATCATGCTCACAATTTATTTCTGAGTGCTTCCAATAATAAGAATAAGATTTTTAAAGTTTACCTTTATTTTTTATAGAACCAGGGACATATACTTCATAATTTTGATAAATGACCCATATACGTCAATAATCATAGTCTCAATTTGTTTCCAAGTGCTTCCAATAGGAAGAAGAAGATTTTCAAAGTTTACCTTGAATTTGACTGTTTTGGCCCCGCCCCTAAGACATCGCGGGAGCGGGGAACATGCATTTCACAAATTTGATTCACCCTTAACTACAAAAGCTGCATACAACATTGCATTACGATTGAGCATACGGTTTTTGAGAAGAAGTCGAAAATGTCAATTGTTTACGGATACACTAATGTTTTTAGGCCCCACCTCAATGGCCAAACCGTGAGACCTAGGGACATGCAATTAACACTTTTAATAAAGGACTCAAATACATCTATAATCATGGTCACCATTTGCTTCCCGGTGCTGCCTATAGTAAGAAGAAGATTTTCAAAGTTTATCTTGAATTTGACTGTTTAGGCCCCAACCTAAAAGTCCAAGAGAGATGGGAACCCTGCAATTCACAACTTTGAAACAAAAAGTACCAAATCTGCATACATTTCATTACGATTGAGCTTACGGTTTTTGAAAAGAAGTCGAAAATGTAAATTGTTTACGGACTCATTAATTTTTTTAGGCCCACCCCAGGGCCAAACCGTGAGACCCATGGACATGCAATTCACAATTATTATAAAGGAACTATATCCATTCATAATCGTGGTCACCCTTTGTTTCCCAGTGCTGCCTATAGTGAGAAGAAGATTTTCAAAGAGTTAACCTTGAATTTGACGGTTTTGGCCCTGCCCCCAAGGTTCCATTGGGATGGGGACCGTGCATTTCACAATTTTAATTCATCCTTCGGTACCAAAGCTGCATACAACATTTCATTAGGATTGAGCTTACGGTTTTTGAGAAGTCGAAAATGTCAATTATTTACGGACGCACTAATTTTTTAGGCCCGGCCTCCATGGTCAAACCGTGAGACTTAGGGACATGCAATTCAGGACCCATAATAAATCCAAAATCTTGGTCATCATTTGCTTCCCAGTTCTGCCTATAGTAAGAAGATGTTCAAAGTTTACCTTGAATTTGACTGTTTTTGCTCCGCCCCCAAGGTCCCAGAGTGGTGGGGACAATGTAATTCATCATTTTTTATTCTTTCTTAGGTACAAAAGCTGCATACAACATTTCATTACGATTGAACTTACGGTTTTTCAGAAGAAGTCGAAAATGTCAATTGTTAACGGACGCACTAATTTTTTTAGGCCCCATCCCCAGGGCACAACCGTTAGACCTAAGGACAAAGTCTCAGGTGACCTAATAAAATGCAACAGTATAAAAATGTCATCATTTTCGTTGGCATAAATGACGTCAATGGCGTCAAATGGCTTGATGCGTCGGAGCTCTTGAAACTAACGCGGAATATTTAGCGTCAACATTGCAGGATATATATATACACAATGCCTCTGAGGCAGGACGCAGATGTTTCTCTGTACAACAACAACATTACAGAAATATGTGCCGAGACTGGGGTTGACCTCATTAGCAGTGTTTACAATGCAGACGGCTATCCGGTGATAGACGTGCACAAACGGCTAATCAGAAAACAGAAAGCCTGGTAGACAAATGAGACGCTCTAGCAAAAGACGTATGTGTGACGGGATACCTGATAGGGATGGTTTTCACTCGGTCGGGATCCGGAACATATTTGATAATTTAAATCGTACTTGCTTCGACTGTAAAGAGGTAACTTGTAAGTGCAATTTTCTTTTAAAACAATATCGTGGCATATTTATACATAACAATATCGATGATTCAATAAAGCAGAAATCCCTTTAATATTCTGGATAATTGGAACGTTACTGAAAAACATGATAATATATATAAAATATGATTCAATAACGTATGTAACTGCACGAAATTACTACAAAGCAAATGAACCGGTAATGAAAAAGCAAACACTGTGAACTATTTATATGATATGAAAAATACACAAATCAAATTACCTTCAAAAAATCTTGCACACATTTTGTCAAAGATGTAATCAGGGTTGTATTTGCAATACTATTTATGTCAACATATGCATTTGTTTCTAATATTCCGTACCTGTGTGACGATGATAATCTCGCATTAAATATCAATAATTCCTAAAAATAAATAAAATATATGTATTGTAGTTCGGAATAACTAATTCTCGTGATTCGGAACTGAGAGATATGAACAAAGTTTACGAGTATGTAAATTTTATTGGCGTTTTGGTCACATTTTCTCGTGCAAAGTGACCAAAATGACTATAATGAACAGATGAAAGCGCGTCTATGTTATTTGAAGATTGGCAGACATAGAGATCTTATCGATTGTCATTTGCTTTTGAAAGTTGTTCAGTTCAAGTGTTGCGGTTGGAAAATATTAAATAGAGGAAGAAATGATTGAAGAGGATAGACATAAAGGAAATACAAGTAAGTCACCGTGAGGAACATCAGAAGATTCTGCGTTACAAGCTTTTAGTTTATTTAGGGAATATTTAGATGTGCAACGGAAAGATTTGAGGAAAAATTTAAATAATAATACTCAAAAATTAAACGAGAAGAAAATTAAATTCCGTTCGGAATCTCACCGTATAAAGTTTGAGTTTAATTCTCGAGAGACATAGCGAGTTTAAAAGAACATTTGCACGAAAATAGAGACGAAGTTTTGGCAAATGAACTTATTGCAAAATTGAAAAAAAGTAATAAACTGATTAAAACAGAAGACAGTTCCTCCGCTGGCTGGAATACCGTACGCGATTATGAAACGCCGATCTTAGGTAGTGATAAAAAAACTTAAACAACCTGAAGCTCGAGCTGTGAAAAAACAAAAAAACACAACACACTAAGCCTTCCTCAACTTTATCTTCAGTTAAAGGTGTTGTTGACAATAAGTGTTCTTGTTTCATGCTTGCTTCTACTCTACGTGGGACTAAGCTATTTCTGGATTATTGAACAGCCCCAGGACCACAGGAAATGGATGTTACCAGAGATACCAGCCTACCGAAAAAGAACACCCAAGTGCGGGCCCCAGTTATCAAACCAGCGGAGCACCCGGAGCTAAATGATAAGTATTTTTATGATGCTTATTCATTAAATCCCAATGACTTCACAGAAAATGAATTTTTTATTCAACAGAGCATTTTTTAGATAAACGAAAAAGAATGTTGTAAAAATAAATTTATGATAGATTTGAATATCAAAAGGTCGACTTAGAAAAAATATACATTTTTGGCGAGGAATAGGTACAAATAAAGAATTTTTGCCCGTTTTAGAGCAGGGTTATCAAATACATTTTATTGAAACTTCCTTAAAATCATGTTCAAAAAATAATAAATCGGCATTAAATAATATGGAATTTGTAGAAAAAGCTGTATCTGAATTCTTAAAAAATAATGTGTGATTAAAAACCAAATCAAACTCCTTTATTTTAGTCCACTAACTGCATCGATAAATAAAGAAGGCAAACATGAATTAACTTAAGATCTTAGAATAGTAAATAAATGTATTTGGAAAGAAAAAGTTTCATTTTAAGATTGGAAAATTGGATAAGAATATTTTGAAAAAGACGCGTATTGTTTTAATTGGGATTTATCAAAAGATTACCATCACATTAATATTTTTACGGCACATCAGACATATTTGGGGTTTTCGATTAACAATAAATATTATATTTTCACGGTTTTAGCATTTGGTTAAAGTTCAGGACCGTATATGTCCACAAAAGTTATGAGAGAACTGGTTAAATACTGGAGAAAAAATTCTATTAAATCTATTATGTTTTTAGATGATGGTTAGGGAACAAATAAAACAATAAATTGTATAGCAGATGCTAATATTGTTAAGTCAAGCAAGCTTAGGAAATGCGGGTTTTTGAAACACGCGGTAAAATCTATTTGTGTGCCAACTAAGGTTTTATAATGGACAGGACTTGTCTGGGATAGTTTACTGTTTAAAATAACCATTCCAGATAAAAGAATTCTGGATTTGAAAATTTCTTTGGAGAATCTTTTTGAAGGTTTGTTAGTGCACGAGATTTGGCGAAACTTGCGGGGAAAGTTATTTCTTTGATGCCTGTCAAAGGAAACATTGCACGATTTATGACGCGTCATATTTATCGAGTAATTGAAAGTAAAAGAGTTGGGATGGAATTTTTGCATTAGAATTTGGGGATAAATCTATATCAGAATTGATTTTTTGAAAAGACAATTAAGATTTAATAAATCAAAGATTTCTTACTTCGTACTGTCCGCTCCGTACATTAGTTTATTCTGATGCTAGCCGTCTTGGCTGTGAATCATTCATTGTAGAACTAGAAATTTCAGTTTTTCATAAAGAATGATCAAATGAAGAAAGTTTAAAATGTTCAACATTTCGAGTTATAAGGGCAATAAATCTTGCATTGAATTCATACGGATCCATTTTAAAAAGCAAAGCTGTTAAATGGTTTTCCGACTCTCAAAATTGTGTCAGAATAATTATAGCTGGAATTACAAAAGCGGATTTGTAACAGGAGTCGGTTGATATTTTCAATTTATGTTTAATATGGACTATTAACTTAGATATACAGTGGGTTCCCAGGGAAATGAATAATATTGCAGATAATATCAGTAAAGTCAGAGATACTGACGATTGGAAAGTGATTTCATATATTTTTCAGGTTTATGAGTGACATGTGGGGTCCTTATGATATAGATAGGTTTGCAACTTTGGAAAAAGAAAGACGGTTCGTTTTAATTCTAGATTTTATGAGCCAGAGTGTGAAGAGGTTGATGCGTTTACACAAAATTGGGCTAATTCAAACAGGTGGTTCATTCCACCAATTTATCTTGTGAACAAAACCATAATGCATATTTTAGACTGTTAGGGAAAATGTATATTGATAGTTCCAAAATAGCCGAGTTTCGCTTTCTTGCCCTTATTGTTCGAAAAAGATTTCAGAAAAAAAGACATTTACTAGAGATGTTCTGGAATTTAAGTGTGGTCAAAACATTTTCATTGAGGGAAGAAGTAAAAAATGTGTTTTTGGTTCTGACAAGTTTAAAAGTAACGTTTTGGCAATAAAATTTTAGAGATAATTGCGTAGTTTGGCTTATTAACTGAGAAAACTTGTGTTTGTTGTTATATAACATTGCTTCAAGAGTTATCTGTATATACATGCATCTTGCTTTGATGCGTTGCGTTTTGTATTACATTGGCATGTAAAGTTACATGTATAAACCTGCTTCAGGGAAAATCCCACTTTGGGATTGACGACGGAGTTTAAAAAGTGAAAAAAAAATATTATTTAAGTATATGTATTTTATATATTGATAACATGCGACTTGAGTTATTGTATAGTTAACTAACATGCTTTTATATGAAAGTGTTTTCACTTTTGTACAGCTGATAGCTTTGTTCAAAGTAGGAGTTTGGAACCAAATTGAAAAGAAACAATTCCCCAGGACCTTAAAAATTACTATGAAAATCTAAAACAATTAGTTTTGATTTCTAAGTCGACTAGCACTTTAAAATGTTGTCATTATAGTTTGAGAACATAAATGGTTTAATAAGTATAAATTTGTACCAGTTCCTGCGAAGGATCATCATGTGGCTATTTATTTATCTTTTTTGCAAAATTCAAATCCATCTGTTTCGAAGATAGATACTGCGATTTATAGTATTTCGTGGGCTCAAACCATTTCAGGTTATAATGATCCATGTAAGGCTTCATTAGTAAAGCATGTTAAGAAAAGCATTTTGAGGCAAGTTAGCAAACGGATATTCCAAAAGAACTCATAACTCCAGACCATTTAATAAAGCTTGTAAATATGTTTAGATCAGGACAAAATATCTTAGATTTGAGATGTGTCACAATGTGTTTATTAGGCTACGCAGGATTTTAAGGATTTAATGAAGTAGTTAACATTAGAAGAAATAATATTGTTTTAGAAGAAAAACAAATGAAAATATACATTATTAAAAGTAAACCTGGTCAGTTTAAAAAGGTAGATATTAGAAGTATTTTCAAGACAGGAAACTGTTCTGTAAATTGTTTAGTACAATATTTGACAGCATTTGAAATTAAAAATAATAATTGTGATTTTGTTTTTAGAAAAGCAAGTTTTCATAAGAAATGAAACACATATGTACTTACAAAATATGCTAATTCTTATACAAGAGCACAGAGATTTCATTTGAGAAGCTAGAATTGCTTGGTTTAGATAAATCTTAATTTGGATTACATTCATTAAGGTCGGGTGGGGCATCGTTTTGCCGCAAATCATGGTGTATCTGAGAGACTGTGGAAAAAGCATGGTAGATGTAAGACAGATTTTGCAAAAGATGGCTACATTAGGGGGACCGATGAAATCATATGATCTGTATCATTAAATCTTAAATACTGTTCTTTTTATTGTCGATAAATACTCTATATATGCGCATATCGTCACCTAATATTGTGTTTGCTATTTATAGCTTAACAGGATTCGTTTGGCTGAATTTATGAAAGAAAACACAACTATATTTATTGTAATTCAAACAACTAATTTTGGTGATTAGGAACTGAGAACTATGAACAGAATTTACAAGTATGCACATTATATGGGCGTTTTGGTCACTTTTTCGTGCGAAGTAACGAAAATGTCTATAAATATACAGGCGAAGACGCGTTTATGTTATTCGAAGATTAGCAGACATACAGGTATTATCAATTGTCATTTGTTTTTGAAAGTTGTTCTGTTGCCCACCCACCCACCCTTTCTTAATGACTGTTTTTTTGTTTTAGTTTTTACATTCTTGGTATAAAAAGTACCCACTGGATCAACGAGTTAACAAGCAATTGATTATTAATTTACTTATATATTATATACATGAATATGATTAAGATGTTAATTATTGTTTTCTATTTTACAGTAATGGTTTTGTGATTGTATTTTGAGCCAGAAATAGAATTAAAGACAGCGATGTGCTCAGGACAGTGAAAGGTTGTATGCTCAGTGTTTAAATTGTTGATGTTAAGGACAGCACCACTACAACAATACAGTAGAAATTGAAAGTGAAACATCGCTGGAAATATATTTTTATTTTAATTTGAAATATATTGTTTACTGAAATGAAAATAATAAATACTCTATGTCTCCGCATATCGTCATATAATATTGTTTTTGTTATGTATAGCTTAACAGGATTAGTTCTGGTTACTATACTATAAATAATTGAAGTTTGGCCGAATTTATGAAAGAAAACATTTTTTAAGATTTAAAGAAAATGGTATTTTGCACTTGTTGTCGAAAACTGATGAACTAAAGTATCACTTAAGTCATACTATATCGCATACATCGCCTAATATACTAGGATTGTGTGAAACATTTTACACGATAATATTGAAGACAATGAGTTGCAAATTAAAAAGTATACATTTGAGTGAAAACCGCAGAGGAAAGACAAGAGGCGGTATCATTGTATACATAATTAAAAATGCATTGTATAAGCGTTGATGTGATATAAAAATAAACGATAACCAGTCAGTTTGGCTTCAATTACTTTTTGAGAATTGTAAACTGTTTCTTGTAAATTTCGTCTATCGTTAACCAAAATCAAATCAGACATGGATTGACTTGCACGAGGCACAGTTGGATATTGCAGATTGTCCAAATCAAGTATACCGTTTTCTATGAGATTTGTATGTAAAAAATTGTCATGAAAATAATCAAAAAAAAAATAGAAATACCAAATGGGCTGATAAAATTGTAAAATTTGGTCTTGAACAACTAATAAAAACACATACTAGGATAGGTAAAAGAAGTACATTAAATTTTAACTACAATTATAGATCACATTTACACAAATTGCTCTGATCATATTAAAGAGGCGTTTATTTCCAATTTGGCAATCAGCAATCACTATCCATTTTGTTTAACATATTCCACGAATCTTATAAATACTAAGAAAAGTGACCACAATGTAATAAAGTACAGGTCGTTTAAGAAATTCGATGAAAAAACATTTCAAAATGATCTATTATATTCAGGTTTAGAACATGTAGACACGGTTATTGAACCAAACAATGAACTAGATGTCTTCTACCATATAATAAATAATAGAAGTAAAGTCACTTATACCGGAAAGATCCCATTGTAAGAAACTTGGTAATCATGATAACAATAAAATTCTTAGAAATAAAACATAATCCCTTATTTTAAAAAAAGCAAGCACAATTTCTTTAACAATACAGTTAAGAATGATAAAGAATCAACTCTTATTTATGGATGAATTTAAAAGATATATCTAATCTGAATAATGAAAATAAATAAGTATTGCCGCAAAAGGCTAATAATATCCGACGTGGAGATTGAGAGTAACTGTAACTAAGATATTGTTAATGAATTAAATAAACATTTTGTTAACATCTGTAACATAATTACAAAAAAAACATTTGCAAAGGAAACTTTAAAATAAATCTAGATACAAAATTAGATGAATTTCATGAATTTGATTTAAATTTTATAACTCCATTTGAAGTTCGTAAGATTATTGATAAACTTGACATATATAAATAAATCTACAAGGTTGGACGGGATATGTCCAAGGAAACTAAAATATCGTGGTGACATCATTACACCATGCATAGTATCGATAATTAATAACACTATAAGTTCTGGAATGTTTCCTAATAAGCTCTTGTTTTGCCTATTTTCAATTCAGGAACCAAAGAAGGAGCTGAAAACTATCGTCTTATTTCTATTTTTCCGATAATTTCAAAAAATTATGAACGTCACATAGCCACACAATTCTTATTTCCAGACTACCGATATCATACATAAAAAACAATCTGGTTTTATAAAACATAATTCATACAATACAGCGTTAACAGTGCTTATAGCAGCTTGGATTAAATATGTGATTGTAGACAATTTGTAGGGACCGTGTTCCTGGATATAAAAAGCAATTGATTAAGTTGATAATAAGTTCCTAATATATAAAAATAAATTTAAATATTTTTTTCTGACACTATTAAACTATTTAAACCGTACTTGTCAAACAGACGGCAAATGGTGAAAGTAGGAAATGTACAATTGGAGATGCTAACAGTCAAGTCTGGTGGGCCCCAAGGGCCCATATCTGGACTGTCACTATTCTTAATATTATATATTAATGATGTGATTTCTTTATTCGATTTATTAGAAATTCAAAACAAATTACAATCACATAATCATCGATCGGTGAATGGTGCGTAATAAATAACATGTACTTACATCCCATGAAGACAAAAGATATGGTTATTGGCTCCAGATACAAATTTAAAAGCACAACCATGTTTAAGTTGAGAATTTATAATGATATGATGAGAATGTGAAAGTCCAAAAAGTATTACGTGTATACAGTGACACTGTCTTGAATTGATATGCTTTTATTATGTATGTAAAAAGCCAAACATTGAAGTTGCTCTACTTAAACACATTTTATACTTCCTCACAGATGGGATAAACATTATGTTTTAGAATGCGTGCATATTGCCAATATTTGATTACTGTTGTTCGATATGGGGGAAAGATAACAAAAGCTACATAAACAAAATTAATATATAAATTTACCTTCGGTAAATAAGGATTTTATTTTTATCATTACTATTATTATTATTATTATTATTATCATTATTATCATAAAGCAAACTCATATCTTAGCAACTGCTAGTTATACACCAATGAAACATTCAATATGTCATCACTACCATTCTTAGGCCTCAAGAAGTCAAGTGGGATGATTTGTAATTGACGTTATGTAGTATTTAAACTTAGAAACTATGGTTAAAATTTTATAGCGAACTTACTTTTCCGAAACTACTAGTTATACATCTAGATGGATAAAAATAAATCTAAACTCGGACTTATTGCAACAGAAAATGTTTAAGCAGTTTCTGAAACAATTCCTAATTTGACCATAGAAATGAAAATAGGACAAAATTTAAGTATTTTTATTCTTGGTTATAATTCGGACAGTTGTACTATCCGAATACTGCGACATAGTTTGTACTTTCGATTTTAATAAATATTAAATTTGGCATCATTTTATGTAATTTAATCCAATTGTATACTTTGTACGGATTAAAATGCTCTGCGAATAAAAATTCAATCAATTTATCAATCTGAGTACTGTTGTTTTTTGTTAGTATTTAAAATGCAGCTTAAAAATGTCAGCGTTCAATTCAGAAACGAGCTTATCACTGGCGACTGCTGGCGCGTGTAGAACACGTTTCTCTAAAAGTTGTCATTATTCAGTATTGTTTATGAAGCATTGTTCTATTACTGTTTAATTAATGTTATAATATTTTATAAAGGTATTCAATTTAACGATAGCATCTTTCTGTAAGTTGTTTATAGGCATTATAAGAAGAATGGACCATGCCCGATGCGTACAGAAAGTCTTGAAAATGGTCACAATATTGTAAAACTGAGAGTCAATGGCTGTGAGGGTATCAAAAGAGCTAGCAAAGAGCCAATGGTAGTTTAATTTTGCAACAAAGTCAATATGTGCACAAGACCTGTCGACTCTCATTTGAAACAGAAAGTCAGTCAACAAGCAATGTTAAGCGAGTTCTTCGTTCGGGAAGTATATTTAATTTTAAAGATAATTGTTTATTTGGTGGTAAATCCACTAACATTGATGACAAACCTATGAAAAATGTATATCCCGTTCGCACCTTTGACATTCAACAAAAAGGTAGCAGATGTATGCGCTCGAAGACAAGACTCTTGGAGTGAAATAGTATTCACTAGAATCCAGTGTGTACAAGATTAGCACGCAGCAGATGCAAAATATCATCAAATCAGTAGTGTCAACTTCAGAACAAAAAGGGGTATTCCAAAGCAATTCACATCTGACGAAGTTGAACCTGTGCGTTCTGGAAGGCCATCCGTAGATGAACTTATGCCGCATGTTTATGTGTTTACAAATTTTTGAAGAAAATAAGAAAATGATGATGAAAAGGTTTCGCTAATTGATCTTATTATGAAAATGAAACAGTATCTAGAAGGAACAACATATGAGCTATACAGCTTCAAACACATGAAACAAAAATTTCTTAGCCATTTTGGAGACCAAAAATTATAACAAATAGTTAAGGAAAGACAACTATAGTGACATTAACGGCCACTGCTTCTTCAATTTTTGACCAGTTCAATAAAATGCCAATGCAAGACAATTCCGAAGCAGAAAAAAATGCGAATCATAGAGACAGCTGCTAAATTTTAAAAAAATGACATTAAATCAATTGATACAGATAAAAACATTTGAATCAGAAATAGACAATTTAGCTTACCTACCTAGTTCTCTAAGATGTTTACTGGATGATCTATTTGCTGGAAAAGATACAAGTTGTAAAGTTGCAACCACCGGACAGGCTATAATGCAATCCGTTTGCTCACGATGTATAGTTGCACCTTTACAAATCGGTCTTGGTGTACAAATGCACAGACAGTTTGGTTCCAGATTTCTGATCGATAGTCTATTTCAGTATGGATTCTGTTCTTCATATTCAGAGTTATGCATGTATGAAAGAAGCGCGGTTGTACATCAGTGTACTAAAATTACTGGCCATCAACCCGAAATGATTATACAACATGTAGCCGATAATGTCGACCACAACATAAGAACGGTTAATGGTCTCGGTACATTCCATGGTATGGGTATCATAACAACAATAACACCAGGAAATAAATCAACCAAACCTTTTCTTACTTTAAACCAAAGGAAAACTTTCAAATCCTATTGAAATTCAAGATACATCAAAATAACAAAACGTAAAATGTTGATATTCGATGGACAATTTAATGTCTATTAAAGCCTGAACGACCTTTTTTGAATTGTTTTATGCAAACAGTACAACAAGGTTCTATCAAGGCAAATTTGCTGTCCTATTCATGCCAATGATTGATATGAAATCCAGCGACGAGAATTGTATTTACTCAACTCTATGTTTGTAAGTGAACAGGCTAGACGGTATAATTCAAAACCGATACTAACATTTGATCAACCTTTATGGTGGAAGGCCTCTGGACTTCTTGAATATGAAGTTCAAGGTAGTGTGTTACGGAATATTATTCTCAGAATTAGTGGCCTTCGTGTAGAGATGAGATTTCTTGGTTGCATTTGTTCTTTATTGGTTGGTTCTAGTTTGCGCGAGTTATTGGAAGTGTTTTATGCTGAGACAGCTGTTAGTCATATGTTAAGCGGTAAGGCCATTTCCAGAGCTATAAGGGGACATTTGCTGGTAGAATCAGTTGTAACAGCACTAATTCTGGACAATATATACGGTACTCTGCTACCGGTCAATATCGACCAAGATGAAACAGCTACAGGCATGGTGACACAAGGCCATAACGGGCAAAGATTTTCATCAACTTACAGATGATAATTCAAGGGTGGAGATAGCGGAGAATCTAAAGGTTGTAAAATGTATACAATATGTATCAGTTACAGTTGATACTGTTTGTAATTACAAAACACGAATTTTTTATCAGATTAATCTCAAAATTGAACAATACAAAACTTCCTGTGAAGGATTTAAAACACACAAAGTCTGGTTCCAATACATTGAAATGATTTCAATTTTACGATCGTTTATTAAGTCTGAGCGCACGGGTGACTTGGATCTTCATTTGTGTACATTAACTCTTATGTTACCCTATTTCGCTGCATCGAGGCACTACCTGTATGCGAAATCGGTGTATATGTACGTGAAAACTATGTATGCTTTGCCTAATTCAATCCTGAAGTTTACAGAAAATATAAATAAAGGCACCATGTTGTCAGACGAAGCGATAGATTCGGAGCCGGTTTATCAACTGATCTCGTAATAGAACAGATGCTGATAAGGAGTATGAAAACAAGTGTTGGTCTGACCAGAGGAAGGGATATGACAGAACTCCAGAGGGCAACATGGCTGCTTTCAACGCCGTCCTGTGTAAGCGTGAATCAGGCAAAGCAAAATTTACTGGCATGACGTACACACCAAATGAATAACACAGCGACACATCTAAAGCTTAACAGACAAGAGACAACAGTGACATGTTGAATCTCTCCGACTTCCCTACAAATCAGAAACCCATTCAAATCAATGGTCAACACTTATAAACATATTTAGTGGAGTTTGTGCAGAAGAACAGGTAAATGTATATAGAGCTGAAGAATTGGGTCAAAATATAATTACTGCAATGGCTGATAAAACGATATCTGAATACTCATTTAAACAAAAAATCAGCGGTAACAATGGATTCCAAATTAAATGTTACAATCGGCGGCGACCATGTAACAAGTGACCTGCAGTTGTTGTTTTAAAGATGAATTTCTGCGGCACAGCAAGTTATCACACAAGATGAAATCGGGTCTCTGTTTTCATACGCGTTGTGTTTGTATTCACCGTCATTGTTTGACGCTAATGGTCTTATGCGAGTCCCGAACAAACCAAAGCTTAAATATGCAATTTCTAAATCAACTGGCTTGGATAAATGTACTGTAAACGAAATGTAAAGTATGTACTAGATGGCGGGGCATTAATCCAAAAACTTCCACGGCGTCGTAGTGCCACATTTAACACCATTGCTGAGATGTATTCAGTGTATATATTGAAATGTTTTGGCCAAAATGGTGTTGTTGCATTTGATGGATATTCAAATTCTCCGTCTACAAAAGGTAGTACCCATCAAAGGAAAAATTCTGGAATAGTTAGCACTGACGTTAAGTTTGATGGCAATACCACATTAAATGTAAAAAAGGAGATATACCTTGCAAATCGTAACAACAAATCAAGCTTCATTGACATGTTAAGAACTTATCTTCAATCTAAGTACATCGAGACTTTTCAATCAGAAGGTGATGCAGATTTGTTAATAGTAACAACAGCGGTTAAGTATGCTTTGAACTCAGCCGTGACAGTGATTGGAGATGACACCGACTTATCGGTGCTGCTTTACTATCACGTTAATGACAATTGCCAATATGTTTACTTGAAACAGAAACAAACCAAAAACACAAAGAAGAAATATATCTGGCAAATCCAAGAACCCAGAACAAATTAGGTCCCGAAACATGCAGTAATATCCTTTTCATACATGCGCTAGTCGGCTGCGACTCAACATCGAGGATTTATAGCTTAGGAAAATGACCGGCCCTCAAGAAATTTACAATGGATGCACAAGTGTTCAATGACGTTTTATCGAGGAGATTCATCTCATGAAGACATTAGCGAAGCCGGCCAAAAAGCATTAGTTATTCTATGTAATGGCAAAAAGGAAGATACTTTAAGTTCTTTACATATGTCTATGTTCTTCCATAAGGTTGCAGAGAGTATTAAATGTGTTACTCCTGAACAGTTGCCACAAACCCAAAATGCTGCGAAATACCATAGTTACAGAGTATACTACCAGGTACAAATATGGACAGGGAATGATTTGAACGTTCAAGACTGGGGATTGAAAATATCAAACGGGCATATGCTTCCTATCCAGGCTGACAGGCAACCAGCACCAGAAATACTTCTTAAGGTGATCTGATGTAAATGTAAAACTGAATGCAGAAATGCTCGCTGCACATTCAAGAAACACGGACTTGAATGCTCTCCAATGTGCAATATTTACAAAATACAATATTATAAAAACACTTGCAGCTGGGCGGAGCTAAAGAGGACCAGTTTGCATTTCACTTGTTGCACGATTTTGTTTTGCTGGTGAGACGTCACGTTGTCGTTAGTTTCACGTGACGTTTGCCGTAAGTTGTTTTAAAAATGCGTGTACTTATTCAGGATGTTGACAACGTAGCCGTTACATTCATGATATTAGCTATGCAGTTTATTGCGTATAATTTGCTTTGTAGATATCAAAATTACAAGAATAACGTTATAGTTTTAACTAAAACAGTTTGAAAATAGAATGTAAATATAAGGATTAAAAGCCGAATTCACGATCATTAAACGAGCCTCATATTTTTTACCACCCGATGAAAACTCAAAATTCGGCTTATAATCCTGAAGTGAATGTCGGGAAGTAAGTTCTTTCAACTCTATAGCAATGGATAATGTCACCGATGAAAATGAGTAAATTGTTTCTTTATTGATTTATATAAATACAGAGCGGTTGCAGACATATGATTTTGTGATATATTGTACAACGACAAAAATATATATGAATGAATGCATAATTGGTTGACTGAATGAATGGTGTTTCACGGCACGTCGATATTCATTTTAATAGATGAATTATAAATCAAAAATCGAATTTATTTTTTACTTATAAAATACGATATTAAAGATAAAAATGTTACGAAAAATATACGTCTCCGAGGGAAATTTTACGAGTAGTTGAACTACTGCTTAAAACTGAAGTTCAGTGAGATCTTTAAGGTTATGCTCCGAGTTATTCTCCCTGTACACAAGACCAGATGCTTAACGTATCGTCCTAGGCTCCGAAGAGAATTGTTTCCAATTGTTAAGTAATGATAAATCTAATAAAAATTATGAATAAAGGAAAAACTAGTTAAAGGGAAGATTATATTAAAAATTTGAAAACATGATAGAGTGGGTGGGGTAATTGGACATGGTATTTTGCGTATATTATCATTTTTCCCAAATAAAATTGAACTTTGTTTAAGACTGCAATTAATAGAAAATAGCATGATAATATTGTGAAACATGCCTAGTTTATCCATTAAAAGTTTACTGGTGGCCATTCTTTTGATTAAACGACTTTTATATTTCAAAATCCAATTTAAAAAATAAATATAATTTTGTATGATAAAAATGAAAATGAAAGAGATGTCCGATTTTTGTCTATTTTCAGTACGTATTTGGAAAAGGTTGGAACTTTCAGAAAATATAAAAACATTTTCTGTTGCAATTAGTCCGCAGTTCGATGTTTTACGGCTATTTTGACCCTACTACATGTAATCATAGTAATAGCATAACTGTATACATTATCATTGGGACACAAGTGGAATAACAAACACTGTTTTAAACAGAAATATTGCCTCATTTATGTTTTATAGAAATTTGATTAAGTGTTTAAGAAAGTTGATATCTCTGAAAATATTGTTAGAATTTAAATGAAAATTAATTAGTGCGTTTAATATTTAACACATTTGTTCTTTCATTGTGACAGATTTTTATACCAGTTTCCATGTTAATGTTCAGTTCCCCGTACTCCAAAAGCTTTTATTTGAGATAAGCTTCCGAAGACGAGTTCGCTGTCTTTCGACAGCTTTTGTTATTAATGCTGAGATATTAAAACTGCGGTACTTGCGCCTGGCATACACTTTTCATGGACAAAGCCTTTGTCCGAAATTGTTTACAGTTGGACAGTTTTGTTTGTTTTTTCATATTTACATATGCCCAGAGTGCATCCGGTCATTTGTGACAAAGTCACATATACATACAAAGAAGCTGTAATGTTCCTAAATATACTTATATAATATGTGTTTATATAAAAAAGATTTAACTTTAAAACACAAATACCTACCTTCAGAATATGAGAAATATCTGCTAGTTCGGAAAGGTTCTAAACACTCAAACGTCTGTTCCTTCTTTGATTTGTTTTCCACACAATAGCTGTATTTAAGTGGATATTTAAGAGCTGTATCAGGTATTCGTATTTTTCCACTACATACGCTATACGTCAGTTTGTTTTTTCCTTCTGTTATTTGGCAAACTCTGGAAACGAAATTGCTAATTTCTTACAACATAATGTAATCCGAATTAGGATCTGGTTGGAAGTAGAAATAATAAAACTAGATAGTGAAGATGATGAATGTTCATATCCTTACCTTGGCAGAGATTCAACTACTGAACGTTTAAACCAAATAAAATGATATATTGATGCAACAATGCGTTACCCAGATGTGTGCAGATAAAAATAATCTATTTCATAGTTAATTTTCATTACAAAATATAATATACAGTAATGTTCTTTAGAGATATGCATCGATGTTTTATAACTTTAAGACGCAAAGACTAGCTTTGTTTTTAGTTTAAATGACACACTTCACTACGATTTCTGCACAAATTATTGTTAAGTCTAGAAAGGGACTATATTTCTTGTGTGTCTAAATCTAAAGTTTGAAAGCAATACCATGAAAGTGTATACGGAGTTCTATGGTGATTTTTCTAAATGGCGAAAGGACCATTATTTTCTAGGACAAAATTGAATCACTTTGCAACATTTCAGCGCATTCGTAAATCATATATATGGTATTAAGTTGGTTTCAAGACAGTGTCTTGAGAAAGTGGAGTATCAGAAACGATATATGGCACATTTACATAGCCTAAGGGTAATTTAAGGAAAAAGGATCTGCATAGAAACGTACGACCATGATTTATCATGTCGTTCAATAGCTATACATAACAACTGTTTATTGTGTTATATCTCATGTCGACTATAAATAAAATTCTTTATCTTGTATCATTTCTAGGTCAACAAAGGTGCCATAATTCTTGTAAAACAAATACATCAAAATTCAATTCCGCATTCTATCTTTAGACATACGTGAATTCTGAAATACTTGTTGCAAGTTAAAAACCAATACCATCATGGACACATATCATTTCATAGTCGGAGAGGGTAGCGTACACTCAGTTCTCGTTAAAAGAATCGCATAGAAAATCTGCTTTTTTATGTACATGTAAAATTATGCGAACACATGCAAATGTATACCCTACCGCTATCAGATTATGTTATGCAAACAATGATAGAACACCACGTTTTATACAGTTTCATTCTTAATATATATGTATATATAAGTATTATATAACTAAAAATTAGTTTATATGAATAAAATACAGTATTGAACAAATACCTTTTGTTTGGCAAAGTATGACAGCTTTCTTTACCGCCAAAACTTTTATGTTGAAACCAAATGGCAACCTGTTGTTTTGCATTCATCTCGAATTCAGGAGGAACGATTACATTAAAAGTAACCTCTCTGAAAAAAAAGATAGTTTTTGATATAAAAAAGTTATTTCATCAATATTCAGAAAAGTGAAAATGCTTGTCTACATTTCGTAATGATAAATTTTCACGTAGGAAACTATTTTTTTAAATTGTTAAGATAAAGATAAACGTTGCGTGTTGCTTACGTACATGATCAAAGTTAGGGTAAAATAAATATATGAAGTTAATTATTTAAATGAACAAAGTATGGAGAGATTAATAGGTGTAATTTCTGGTATATACTTTAAATAATGTAATTAAAAATGTCGATTTTTTCATATTTATGTGAAACTTTTGGCGTTTAACACGCATTCAAAAGGATATACATGTGGGATAGAAAAACCACAACCTCTTTGTCAAAATTAATTTTGACACCTCAGGCGAGATATTTCTATCCCACGTGGATACTCATGATGGATATAATATTTTCATACGAACATGATCATGCTGTGCTGAAGGGTATTGACACATAACTTATGCCCGCTAATTATTTAATTATGACAATCCAGATATTATAAACCCCTAAGGTTGTATTGTGATGGTAAGAACAAATTGTTCAATGCCGTAAAACAATCTACAACTTACCTATAGTTTTGTTGTTTCTTTTCAGTATTCTACAAAAGAAAATGAAATAATGAGAAAGATGAGACAAACCAATGCATAATACCTTCGCAGTTTATGACAATTTTCAACACAGTGTTTGCTATTTAAAACAGTGTAACAAATATGAAGCAATATATATATTAAGCAATATTTAACAAAATTTATAGTTGATAAGATATAAGAGTTTCCAAAATTCTCGATTTTGCCTTTTAAGTGACCTACCTGACCCTTTAATGAAATCTAATTTGCCATTATAAGATGATGATGCACGACTCATATTAAATAAAATATTATTAAAGATGGTTGAAAAATAAGATTTTTCCATTTCACAATAAATTGCCTAAGTATGAAAAATTATAGGCCATCTTGTGAGACTCATATAAATCATAACCCTTTGATTTCTACAAAATTGACACCCCTACTGATAGGAATAATATGTATCAAATAAAAGCAATATTGACTGAATGGTTGTTGAGAAGAAATATGAAAATTCACAATTTTACCCTTTTGATACCCCATATGGCCCTTTGTTGAAATTAAATCCTCTTTGCAGAACCAATTCTAATTTGATATGACTAGATAATGATTTACATCTCAAATTGAAAACTATTTTTATAAATGCTTGAGAAATTGTAAAGCTTTAAGTCCGCTTTTGTAGCGCCTGTAAACACTAGTCCATTGTTTTTTTACAAATGTAAAACAATTGCCCATATAGGAATGATTTGTATCAAATATGAACTATTAGGAAAGATCAGCTTAATACATCATATACATAACGTTTGAAAGAGTTTTACCTGTTTTACAGAACTTTTTGTTTGTACCCGGTTCGTCGTTGCTTCCGCAGCAGATGAACGAGTTTCTATTTTATTTAATGGTTCATATAAATTATTGCTCGTATTTTCTTTTGTTTCCTTTTGATGTCTTGCTTCACTATTCGTATGTTTTGTTTTTTCCAATGTTACCGTTGCTTGTTCATTGTCAATTTTTACAGTCGTTCCTATTTGTCTTGTATTTCTTTGGAAGTCCAGGCCATCTGGTGGAGAACATAAAGGCGTTTTGTTTTGTGCTATAGAGCTATCAATTTGTTGCGGATAAGTCTCCCTTAGTTGTTGACCATTTGGGTTGGCGATTTCGTTCTTTGTGCTATGCGTTTGAAATAAAATTTCATTAGAAGTATTGTCTACACCGACCGAAATTTTGTTTTCAGTTTTGTTCCGGTATTTCTCTCCCTCTGGATTGTTTTCGTCAAGTTTATTGTCTCTTGGTTGCGTACTTCCAACATCATTTTCTGACAATTGGGTAGTTTCAGATTCTTTGTCGATACTTGTTTCTTTAATGGTTTTTCTGCCAAGTGTATCTAGTCCCTCTTGATCCGGACTCTTCGCTGCAACTTCACTTAAAGCGGGTGGCGATGATCCCTCGTCATTCCCCTCATCTTCTGTTATAGTGTCATAAAACTTTTCATCGTCATCGGATTGTGATTTGTTGTCCTCTGCATCAACATTTCCATCATCTGAGTGTGTCCTTTGGGCATGTTTTATGTTTTCCTCTGCTTGAACTTCTTTATGTAAGTTTTCCTCTGGCTGAACTTCTATACTTATGTTTTCCTCTGGCTGAACTTCTGTATTTATTTCCTTGACTGAACCGTTGGTTTCCCTGAGTGTATTTTTATCAGTACTGCTTTGTATCAGTAGCGACTCTCCTTCCCTTTCCTTTGTTTCATCGGTGACATCTGTGCTGAATACTTCCTCATCTTTCTTAATTTGATGTTGTAATATGTTTGTTATTTGGTACTCTGTAGCATCATCAGTTCTGTCTTCTGATAAAGGAATTGCCAGATTAATTTTGTTTTCAGTTTTGTTCCGGTAATTCTCTCCCTCTGGATTGTTTTCGTCAAATTTATTGTCGCTTGGTTGCGTACTTCCAGTAGCATTTTCTGACAATTGGGTAGTTTTAGCAAGTTTATCTAGTCCCTCTTGATCCGGACTTTTCGCTGCAATCTCACTTAAAGCGGGTGGCGATGATCCCTCGTCATTCCCCTCATCTTCTGTTTTATTGTCATAAAATTTTTCATCGCCATCGGATTGTGATTTGTTGTCTTCTGCATCAAAATTTCCATCATCCGAGTATGACCTTTGGGCATGTCCTATGTTTTCCTCTGCTTGAACTTCTTTATGTAAGTTTTCCTCTGGCTGAACTTTTATAGTTATGTTTTCCTCTGGCTGAACTTCTGTATTTATTTCCTTGACTGAACCGTTGGTTCCCCTGAGTGTATTTTTATCAGTACTGCTTTGTATCAGTAGCGACTCTCCTTCCCTTTCGTTTGTTTCATCGGTGACATCTGTGCTGAATACTTCCTCATCTTTCTTAATTTGATGTTGTAATATGTTTGTTATTTGGTACTCTGTAGCATCATAAGTTCTGTCTTCTGATAAAGGAATTGCCAGATTAATTTTGTTTTCAGTTTTGTTCCGGCATTTCTCTCCCTCTGGATTGTTTTCGTCAAATTTATTGCCGCTTGGTTGCGTACTTCCAGTAGTATTTTCTGACAATTGGGTAGTTTTAGCAAGTTTATCTAGTCCCTCTTGATCCGGACTCTTTGCTGCAATCTCACTTAAAGCGGGTGGCGATGATACCTCGTCATTCCCCTCACCTTCTGTTATAGTGTCATAAAATTTTTCATCGCCATCGGATTGTAATTTGTTGTCTTCTGCATCAAAATTTCCATCATCCGAGTATGACCTTTGGGCATGTCTTATGTTTTCCTCTGCTTGAACTTCTTTATGTAAGTTTTCCTCTGGCTGAACTTCTATAGTTATGTTTTCCTCTGGCTGAACTTCTGTATTTATTTCCTTGACTGAACCGTTGGTTCCCCTTAGAATATTTTTATCAGTACTGCTTTGTATCATTAGCGACTTTCCTTCCCTTTCCTTTGTTTCATCGGTGACATCTGTGCTGAATACTTTCTCGTCTTTCTTAATCTGATGTTGTAATGTGTTTGTAATTTGGTACTCTGTAGCATCATAAGTTCTGTCTTCTGATAAGGGAATTTCTGGATTAATTTTGCTTCCAGTTTTGCTCTTTAAATCACAATCCGTATGTGAATCCAGTCCCACGTCATCCGTGCTCTCGGAAGTTACTTCACTGAAAGATATCATTTCTTGTGTCGATGATCCATCGTCACTGTCCTCTCTACTTTTTTCAGTGCCATCCGATATGTGTTTGCTATAGAATTGCGGGTTATTTCTTTCTGTATGAAAAATTACAACATCTGGGCTCATCTCGATTGGATGTGTTGTATCTTCCTCTGACAGAACTTTGGTTTTTATTTCATTGCCTGAACGGGCGATTAATGGTTGAGACAGTGTCATATGAATAGACAGTGGTGACTCTTTATCCCTTTCTTTTGTTTCATCGTCGACCTTTGTGTTGAGTGTTGAGTTCGTTTCTTCATCTTCTTCAGCAAGATTTGTAATTGTTTTCGTTGTTTGGCGTTCTGTATTTTTTATGAAAACAAAACAATTAAAATGTTCAAACATAATTTATTTTCATGACTGAATAGCGTATACTAACATAACAAAATAATAAATTTAACATTATAAATTTAGAAATAAAAATAATCAACAGAATACTTAGCACTACAAGAACACATTCATACGTCAGTACAATATATTCAACGACATGAATAAATTCAACAAGAGGTCTAAATAGGCCTAGGTATACCATAGGCATATGATATATAAAATAGCTAAGTCCAAGCACTCGTATTTTCAACAAGAAATGTCACTGTTAAGTGTCACATGCCCCCCAAATGGTCTGTGAAAAATAGCAATATATGATATAATAGGTAGCGATGTATATACGAATATCAAAGGTAATGGACTAATGTTTCAGATTTGACATGCAATTCCATGTTTTTCTTCATTAAAGCATGACCTTGAACTTTATGTAACCTTGATTTTGACATCTGAAGTAATGGTCTGGGTATTTCAACAGCTAAATGCAGGTGAAACATTATCATGACATGCTTATCACATGTGTCAAGCTATTTTTAAAATCCCTAAATGTAAGTTACAGATCAATTGTTGATCAACTGATAAATTGAACCAAGTGTTTTTGAAATTCATCCATGCATGATAAAGTTATAAGACAGATGTGAAATTTCAAACAGATTCAAAGTGTTGTCATACATACTCAAAGTGTGACAGTGTCTAGGTGATTCTAATGACACGTCATCATGTCATCTTGATCAATTGAGCCAAGTTAAAGACAAAGCCACAGACCAGACACGCAATATCAAACAAATTGAAAGTGTGACCTTGACCTTTGAGGAAAGGTTCTGGTGTTTACACTTAATTATGTCATGTTTATTAACTGAGCCTAGTGCTTTGAAAATATATTCATAAATGACAAAGTTATAGATCAGACAAAAAATCTCACACAGACTGAAAGTGATGTCAAACAAACTCAAAGTGTGACCTTGACCTTTGAGGTACGCATGTGGGTCTTACATGTGACACTTTGTAATGTCATGCTGATGAATTGAGCCAAGTGTTTTTTGACATTTTATCCATAGGTGACACAGTTTCAGACCGGACACGAAATCTCAATCAGACTGAAAGTGTCATCAACCAAAGTTAAATTGTGACCTTGACCTTTGAAGTTGGATTGTGGGTGTAATGCGCGACACATCGTCATGTTATGTCGGTCATTTGTAGATAGTATTAACAAAATTCATCTATGCATGACAAAGATATAGGCCAGATTCGAAATCTCAAACAGACTGAAAGTGTTGTCAAACAAACTCAAAGTGGGACCTTGACCTTTGAAGTATGGGTATGGGTCTTACTTGTTACACATCGTCATGTTATGTTGATCATTTGTAGCAAGTATTTATAAAACCCATTTATGCGTGACAAAGTTACAGACCGGACACAAAATCTCTCACAAACTCAAAGTGTTGTCAAACAAACTCAAAGTGTGACCTTGACCTTTGAAGTATGGGTATGAGTCTTACTTGCGACACATCGTCATGTTATGTTGATCATTTGTAGCAAGTATTTATAAAACCCATCTATGCGTGACAAAGTTACAGACCGGACACAAAATCTCACACAAACTCAAAGTGTTGTCAAACAAACTGAAATTGTGATCTTGACTTTTGAGGTATGGGTGTGGGTGTTACTCGTGACACGTCATCATCTTATGTTGATCATTTGTAGCTATTTTAATTAAAATTCATCTATGCATGACACAGTTACAGGCCGAACACGAAATCTCACACAAACTCAAAGTGTTGTCAAACAAACTCAAACGATGACCTTGACCTTTGAGGTAAGGGTGTGGGTCATACTCGTGACACGTCATCATGTTATGTTGATTATTTGTAGCAAGTATCAACAAAATCCATCTATGCATGACAAAGTTACAGGCCGAAAACGAAACCTCACACAAACTCAAAGTATTGTCAAACAAAGTCAAATTGTGACCTTGACCTTTGAGGTACGGGTGTGGGTCTTACTCGCGACACGTCATCATGTTATGCTGATCATTTGTAACAATTATCAACAAAATCCATCTTTGCATGACAAAGTTACAGGCCGGAAATGAAATCTCACACAAACTCAAAAGTGTTGTCAAACAAAGTCAAATTGTGACCTTGACCTTTGAGATACAGGTGTGGGTCATACTCGCGACACGTCATCATGTTATGTTGATCATTTGTAGCAAGTATCAACAAAATCCATCTATGCATGACAAAGTAACAGGCCGGAAACGAATTCCCACACAAACTGAAAGTGTTGTCAAACAAAGTCAAATTGTGACCTTGATCTTTCAGATACGGGTGTGGGTCTTAATCTCGACATGTCATCATGTTAGGTTGATCATTTGTAGAAATTATCAACAAAATCCGTTTATGCATGACTAAGTTACAGGCCGGAAACGAAATCTCACACAAACTCAAAAGTGTTGTCAAACAAAGTCAAATTGTGACCTTGACCTTTGAGGTATGGGTGTGGGTCTTACTTGTGACACGTCGTCATGTTATGTTGATCATTTGTAGCAAGTATCAACAAAATCCATCTATGCATGACAAAGTTACAGGCCGAAAACGAAATCTCACACAAACTCAAAGTATTGTCAAACAAACTCAAATTGTGACCTTGACCTTTGAGGTACGGGTGTGGGTCTTACTTGCGACACGTCATCATGTTATGCTGATCATTTGTAACAATTATCAACAAAATCCATCTTTGCATGACAAAGTTACAGGCCGGAAATGAAATCTCACACAAACTCAAAAGTGTTGTCAAACAAAGTCAAATTCGGACCTTAACCTTTGAGGTACGGGTGTGGGTCATACTCGCGACACGTCATCATGTTATGTTGATCATTTGTAGCAAGTATCAACAAAATCCATCTATGCATGACAAAGTTACAGGCCGGAAACGAATTCCCACACAAACTGAAAGTGTTGTCAAACAAAGTCAAATTGTGACCTTGACCTTGACCTTTCAGATACGGGTGTGGGTCTTAATCTCGACACGTCATCTTGTTAGGTTGATCATTTGTAGCAAGTATCAACAAAGTCCATTTATGCATGACTAAGTTACAGACCGGAAACGAAATCTCTCACAAACTCAAAAGTGTTGTCAAACAAAGTCAAATTATGACCTTGACCTTAAAGGTATGGGTGTGGGTCTTACTCGTGACACGTCGTCATGTTATGTTGATCATTTGTAGCAAGTATCAACAAAATCCAGCTATGCATGACAAAGTTACAGGCCGGAAACGAAATCTCACACAAACTCAAAGTGTTGTCAAACAAACTCACATTGTGACCTTGACCTTTGAGGTAGGGGTGTGGGTCTTACTCGCGACTCGTCCTCATGTTATGTTGATCATCTGTAGCAAGTATCAGCAAAATCCATCTATGAATGACTAAGTTACAGGCCGGAAACGAAATATCACACAAACTCAAAGTGTTGCCAAACAAACTCAAATTGTGACCTTGACCTTTGAGGTACGGGTGTGGTTCTTGCTCGCGACACTTCGTCATGTTATGTTGATCACTTGTGCAAGTTTCAACAAAATCCATCTATGCATGACAAAGTTACAGGACGGAAACGAAATACCGGACGGACGGACGGACGGACGGACGGACGGACGGACGGACGGACGTTCTAGTGGAAGTGATGTTGTGGGGTGCGGTTTTTATATGTTATAAAACATCTTTTTTTTTCATAAAATAAAACAAAACCTATTTTATTTCTAACCCTAATGTCACAAACCTTGAGATCCAACCCTAATGACACTAAAAAAGAATGAAAAAAGGTGAAAAAAAAGTAAAAGAAAAATGTGACAAAAATGGAATTAACCCCACAATGCCATTTGGACGCATTTTTGCACTTGTGGGGTGAACATTGCACCCCACAAGTACCAAAAAAAACCACAATGCCATTCTGTACTGGCAACGCAATCCACAACTGCCGCTGCAGACGTACGGACAGACGGACGGAAGGACGGACGTTCTGGTGGAAGTGATGTTGTGGGGTGCGGTTTTTATATGTTATAAAATATCTTTTTTTTTCATAATACAAAACAAAACCTATTTTCTTTTTAACCCTAATGTCACAAACCTTGAGATCAAACCCTTATGACACTAAAAAAGAATGAAAAAAGGTGATAAAAAGTAAAAAAAAATGTGAAAAAAAATGGAATTAACCCCACAATGCCATTTGGACGGGTTTTCGCACTTGTGGGGTGAACATTGCACCCCACAAGTACCAAAAAACCCCACAATGCCATTCTGTACTAGCAACACAATCCACAACTGCCGCTCCAGACGTACGGACAGACGTACGGAAGGACGGACGTTCTGGTGGAAGTGATGTTGTGGGGTGCGGTTTTTATATGTTATAAAATATCTTTTTTTTCATAATACAAAACAAAACCTATTTTATTTCTAACCCTAATGTCACAAACCTTGAGATCAAACCCTAATGACACTAAAAAAGAATGAAAAAAGGTGATAAAAAGTAAAAGAAAAATGTGAAAAAAAAATTAACCCCACAATGCCATTTGGACGGGTTTCGCACTTGTGGGGTGAACATTGCACCCCACAAGTACCAAAAAAACCCACAATGCCATTCTGTACTGGCAACGCAACCCACAACTGCTGCTCCAGACGTACGGACGGACGGACAGACTGACGGACGGACGGAAGCTGCGATTAATATATGCCACCCCAAAAATGTTTTTGGGGGTGCATAAAAAGCCATCCCTTTACCTTTGTGATTCTTTATAAGTATTAAAGGACTCTTTCATCTTGTTTTCTTCATTCCTCAGGGCTGTATATTGCTGTGGTTTAATTTATTCTACCATGTGTTAAATGGACAGTATTTTTTAAATCACCAATGAAAATTTGATTCTGGTAACCAGCTTTCTAGCCAATTCTACATTATTTTAGAATTTATTGACCGAACCGCATCGTGGCCGAATAGTTGGCATATAACTACTCTGGTATTACAAAACCAATGGATTTAAAATACACCTTTGTCAATGTATCATTATTTCTTTGTAATTTGCAGATCTTGAACTAGTGAACAACTTGAGCCAAAACGCACGTTACAGAGTTTGCGAGATGCAAAGTCGTTCAAAAGAACAAAATATCAACTGTTATAACGAAACAATGTTTCAGAACTAAAATGGAATTATAATCATAGTCAAAATGGTTAAAAAAATGTAATGTTTTTGTTTTCATATTGACAACCTATACAAAGATCGGAAGTACCCATATGGGATACCTATGTCCCTTTATACGAATACAATTGAAATCTGTACTAATAAAAAATAATCTATGTCATATTTGTTGACCAGTAAGATAAAAATGAATTTGGAAACTGAAATTATTCTTAATCAGAGACCTACCCGTGGGTATCATTAATATCGGTTCTAGAGAAGAAGATTGATTTTTTTTTAAATTGCAATTGTACCCTTTTTGTCGCACCTGCTGCCCCTTTATTGATAATGAAGACTTTTAACGACCATGTCTAACCTGACAATAGACTAGATCTCAAGATAACTAAAATAGTTCGTAAAATAGATTAGCAGCAGAAACAAATTATTCCAAAATAGCAAAACAAAGTCCCTTTACTTGGGACAAATGGCACCTAGCCACATGTAATTTTAAAACCTACTTAATTTAAACCTGATATGAACAAATTTGGCTTGTCAGTTCTTGAAAAGAAAATAAAAACAAAAGGGCCAAGATGACCCTACACGCTCACCTGAATGACACTGAGACACCCAACTTAAGTAGATTATATAATACATGTACACTCAAAATTTTTGAAAAACGAGGTTGGCGAGTAGTTAGAATTTGTATTTGTTTTTAAGATGTAACAGATGCGTAGAAGAGTTGTTCGATAACAATAGTATCCTTGTGCGGATATCTGGATATCAGATATCGAAGTTTTCACTTTATATCCACATAAAGAAAACCAGCCTTTCCTCTTGGCGACTATGTTTTGCGACGAATCGCAATGGCTGGAACAAATTTGGTAGAGGTTGACCAATGGTAAATGTCAGTGGAATAACATCAAAATCAAGTCAGTAGATACTGACTGACAAGAAGGCTTTTGAAGTTTTTACTATAGCTGCCTATATAGTAAACCAGCACCTCAGTGTGGTGGTCATGTTTTTTAACAAATCACAACGGCTTGAACAAACTTTGTAAAGGGTCACCAAAGAAACATTTCTGCGAAATTGTTTTAAAATCGATCAGGTGGTTTCTGACAAGAAGATTTTTTAAAGTTTATAGCTTAAATAGTAACTAACCCCACCATTTGGCCGCAATGTTTTTTTTACGAATCACTACAGTTTCAACAAACTTGGCGAAGGGTCCTCCAAGGAACATTTCTGTGAAATTATTTAAAATCGAGCCAGTAGTTTCTGACAAGAAGATTTTTTTTAAAGTTTTTACTAATTAAACTTGCCCCGGCCCCTGGCGGCCATGTTTTTGACGAATCAATATGGCTTGAAAAAACTTGGAAGAGGATCATCCAAGGAACATTTCTGTGATGATATATCAAAATTGACTAAGTGGTTTCTGACATGAATTTTTCTAAGTTTTTACTATAGATTTTATATAGTAAACTAACCCCACCCCCTGGCCGCCATGTTTTTTTTTTGACGAATCACTACGGTTTGAACAAACTTGATGAAGGGTCCTCCAAGGAACATTTCTGTGAAATTATTTTAAAATTGAGCCAGTAGTTTCTGACAAGAAGATTTATTTTAGTTTTTACTAATAAAACTTGCCACGACCCCTGGCGGCCATGTTTTTATGACGAATCACGATGGCTTGAACAAACTCGGTAGAGGATCATCCAAAAAACATTTCTGTGATGTAATATCAAAATTGACTAAGTGGTTTCTGACAAGAATTTTTTTAAATTTTTACTATTGCTTATATAGTAAATTAACCCCATCCCCTGGCCGCCATGGTTTTTTTTTTTGACGAATCACTAAGGTTTGAACAAACATGGTGAAGGGTCCTACAAGGAACATTTCTATGATATTATTTTAAAATTGAGTCAGTAGTTTCTGACAAGAAGATTGTTTAAGGTTTTACTATTTAAACTTGCCCCGACCCCTGGCGGTCATGGTTTTTAACGAATCAAGATGGCTTATACAAACATGGTAGAAGGTTACCAAAGAAACATTTCAGTAAAGTTATATCAAAATTGGCCTAGTGGTTTCTAAAAAGAAGATTTTTTAAGTTTGTACTATTGCTTATGTAGTAAACTAACCCCACCCCCCTTTTTACGGAACTCTACGGTTTGAACAAACTTGGTGAAGGGTCCTCCAAGGAACATTCCTGTGAAATCATTTTGAAATCTAGCCAGTAGTTTCTGACAAGAGGATTTTTAAAGTTTTTACTAATTAAACTTGCCCGCCCCCTGGCGGCCATTTTTTTTTTGACGAATCAAGATGGCTTGAACAAATTTTGTAGAGGGTCACCCAAGGAATATTTCTGTGATGTAATATCAAAATTTGCCCAGTGGTTTCAGAGAAGTTGTTAGAAGCTAAAAGTTAACGACGGACGACGGACACCAGGCGATCACAAAAGCTCACCTGTAAGCCGTCGATTCAGTAAAGCTAAAAATAGAATATACCATGTTAACCTAATAAGTCACTGGGACGAGGCCAATTGTTACCAAAGTCATGGCCGAGAAATACCAAAGCTTCAGTCATTGTACTTACACAGCAGAATAGTTTTTTAAAATTCTAAAGAACATGACATGAACAAACTTGAGAAAGCTTGATGTAAGGCGGTTTCATGTCAAATTTCATGGAAAGCTGTTATGCGGTTTTAAAAAGAAGTCATTTGAAGCAAACGTCAAAGATGAACCGACCACGGACAAACTGGAATTCGAAAAGCTCATCTAAGACTTTGACGCAGCTGAACCAGTAAAGACATTATAAGCACACAGATAAAATGATTAAAGTGTTTACCACCTTAAAACGAACGTCGTTAAAACAGTGGCGGGATTATGGTTGGGCTGAAATCTGGTTTACGTATTTTACACGACCTCATTCGTCACACCATTAACCAAGAATGGATAATTAAAAGTAGTCCCATCGGACTTTCATTCTCCTAAAAACGGTTTTGTATGTTTTAACACTGTTGCAATGGTCCAATTCGTCCTTTTAACGCTTTGCCGAGCGGTTTGCAATGAAGGCTTATCAAGTTACAGGCATTTGTATATAAAGAGTGAATACGTATATGCTACATGTACATTGGAATGTTGCTGTTTGTAACATGATTAAATAGTGAATATATTCTTTTTCATAATCGTTTTTACCGTTTTATAAATATCTATGTAAACAAACAAGAATGATGCAGTTTTGCATAAATTTTTTAACACACATACCTGTTGGATTCTTCAATCCGCATGATATGCAGAACTTTTTCGCATTGTCGAGTTCCTTTCCACACTTTGGGCACAATGGATGCTGTTGATTTGGGACCTCGAACCATTCTTTCAGTATTTGATTTCCGCATTCTCCACAGAATGTGTCTGTAATTTCTATCAATTCTTTGCACGCGTTTCCTTCTTCATCGGTGCCCTTACATTCTACTTTATCAAGATATTTTGGTATAATAATCTTTGTACCGCATTTTTTGCAAAATTTCTTTGGCTTGCCATCTTTACTTTCTACTGCCTCCCCACACTTTAAGCATTTCATGTTTCTATAGAAGTAACATGGTCTGAAATATAAAAGTCATTTCAAACATTAAGAAATCTTGATGTTTAACTTTACGTTAAAACTTTTATTTTTCAAACACTATTTCTTCTATATTTTTTATAATCTGTTCGTTCAGAGTATCCTTATTAAGTTCCATTTTTGTTGTTTAAATATTTGCATTTCAAATATGTTGTTATGAATGAAACTTCATATGTGTGTTCATCATCATCAACGAAATGCACAAAGATGAGAGCCATAACGCTTGGTTGCTTTTTTACAGAGGTATGACCCTTTTTGATTTGGCTAGTGATTTTAAGCGGGTTAAATTTTTGAGTTGGTACTTATTTCATAAACCTTTCATTGGACATTAATGAAACTTCACATTATGTTCAGCACCCTCTTAGAAACTCATAGAGATAAGAATCATAACTCGTGATTGCATATTTCCCTTTAAGGCTTAGATATTTTGTTTAGCAAGTTAAAGTTTGTAGAACAAGGCCTTGAGCTTGGATGTTTGACAAATAGGGTCAGTTCGTGGTCCTCCCTCAAATATGTTCAAAACATGACCCAGGGGGCAAAATTGGCCGGTCGTAAGAGGTGAATAATTTTATTAAAGTTAAATCTCTTTTTTTTTTTTTCTTTTTTTTTTAAAGTTTTATTTTATTTTACTTTTTCAAAATTATATAAAAGTTTAATTTTCTGTAATTTGTTCTTCATTTTCACGAAAAGGTATCCAGCATTGTGTAAAGTGTATGTGTTGGTACACGACTATAGATCCATTAACATGAACTTGTATATTTTCATATGAGTTGAAGGTAGTGCATTGATAAACTGTATGTGTTGGTACAAGACTATAGATCCATTAACAAGAACTTGTATATTACCATATGATTTGAAGGTAGTGCATTGATAAACTACTCTTGAAACAGAAGATCGTCTCAATTATAGCTAACACTATGTTATAAACTCTTGCTGAAATTATTTCAGGTAATGTTTAATTAGCATTTCTTGATATGCTAAACAAATTCATATTAGTCTAATCGTGCAATTGAAGTGGAATTGAAGTAATTATAGTTATTCTATGTACATGGTGTGCCTTTAGTTAGGTATTGGCACACTTATTGGCGTTATTTGTCAACACTTTTTAATGCACTTATAAAGCAAGTTTAAAGTTTGAAAGACACATGTAACAAATGACAAATGCTGAATTAAATGATATAAGTCAATACGAGTCACCCGTCATTCACTGTGTTGTTTCAAAGAAAAGCATAACTGTTGATAATGAAATTAATAATAAAAGTGTTGGTGAGTTATTTTGCCAATTTATTTTTAAAAAAAAACAAGCAATAATTATAGCTTAATTTTACCCCACCACCCCCATCCCCATTATCCGAGTTTTAATTGCCTTTTTATTGGTACGTATTTAATGATAAAACTGCTATTTATCGAACAGTATCGAAATAGTCCAGCGCGCATTAATAGTAGTGGTAGTGGTGGTTGTAGTAGCATTAATAGTAGTGATAAAAATGGTGGTAGTATAAGCATTAGTCGCAGTGATAAAAGAGATATTATTATTAGTAGTAGTAGCAGTAGTAGTAAAAGCATTAGTAGTAGTAAAAGAAGTGGTAGTAACATAACATGTAGAAGCAGCAGCAAAAGTAGTAGAAGTAGAAGCATCAGCAATAGTAGTATTAGGACTAATATTATTATCATTATTATTAGTAGTAGTAGTAACAGTACTAGTAGGAGGAGGAGGAGAAATAGAAGTAGTAGTAACAACAGCAGTATCAGTGGTTGTAGTAGTAGAAATAGCAGAAGTAGTAGTAGAAGTAGTAGTAATAGTAGTAGTAATAGCAGCAGCAGTAGTATTAGTAGTGACAGTAGTAATAGTAGTAGTAGCATAAGTTATAGTGGTAGTGGTGGTAGTACGAGGTATGTCCCAAAAGTAATAGGACGACCCTGTCGTTTTTGTATTTAGGGCGATACATGTAAACCAATGGTATCAGTGGATAGATTGGCATCTTTTCTATTATCATGAAACATCAGATCAACTTTCAGTCATCATTAAGTTCATACAAAAGTCACCATAGTAACGCGAGTTTAGAAGTACGGGGGACCTTGAAGTTAGACGCCATTTAAAAAACAACATTGCCTTGAAAAGCAGACAACTTCCTCAATATCACACCAAATGTTATAAAATAACAGTTGGCGTAATTTCAGATCATGTGCGAATGTCATTTGAAAATTCGACATTATCGATATACATTTGTATATCGTGCGCACTTGTGAAAGAAAAGTGCCAATTTGAATAGAAAAAAAATGGACAATGTCACGTCTAGAGTGGAAATTTGGAGTGTGGTAATATTTTGTGTTGGGTGTAATATGACACCACAGGATACTCTGTAGTTTATTTCACACAACTCTTTAACAGAAAGCATATCCTGCAGTCTTATCTATTGGTGGAACAAAGGGGTTTCCAATGGTGAGACAAAATTAACTGACCATCAGCGATCTGGACGTCCGAAATATAATGTGGTTTTCCTGGGATTCAAGTCAAATCTTGATGAAAAGCGCTTTCAGTACCTCCGGACCATGTGCCTTAGTTTACATTCTGTGGTTAGGATCTACGAGTCACCATAGTACCGTAACATGTACCAGTAGTTGGTGCAGTACCACAAAACTTGTATTTTGCACAGCGGTTCATAATTCGAAAAAAGAATGACTTTCATTTGAATGACACAAATAACGTCAAACTCTCCGTACTTTGTTACATAAACATTTTGACTTGTCAAAATTAATATTAAATGGTTCTGTACGATATTGAAATTTTGCATGCTTATTGTTTAAATATTGAAAAGTATTCATGCCAATTTTTGTTTAGATTGAAGCACTAATAGGCATATTTCTAAATGCGTCCTATTACATTTGGGACATACCTCGTAGTAGCATTATATGTAGTGATGAAAATGCTAGTAGTAATAGTAGTAGTAGTAGTAGTAGTAACATTAAAAGGAATGGTAGTAGTAGTAGTAGCAACTAGTATGTTCCCGTATAAAAGCAATCTTTACAGCTGTGTACATACAAACCAGTAAATAGTATAAA
>CM055902.1:41517713-41530213 GCA_029582155.1 Panopea generosa | reverse complement strand
TCATAGAAGAGCAACGGGTGTATATCAAAATACGGATTGTGTTGTGCAGTTGCAAACTGGTCACTATGTTTTAAAAATGGTGGAAACAGTGTTAAAGATTATCCCTGGGCGGGATGGCCATAGTCAGCATTTAGTGAGAAAGATGGTGTTGCTGTCCAGGAAGATAATAAAAGACGCAAGATACACTGTGAAGGATATTTCCTAGATATGCAACTTAAATTTGTCTGCAGTGTTTTTTTATGTTAATGGAATCTTAGGAAGGCTTGTGCCAGATGGATACCACATCGTTTGACTTCTTAGTAAAAATTTAGCATTTAGAATGGACTAAGAAAATTTAGATAGGTACGATGGTTGTGATCTTAGGCGGCTGCACGAGTCGTGTACTGGTGATGAAACAAGGGTATCATTTTTTGAACTGGAAGGAAAAGAAATTAATAAAGATTAGAAAGGTAAAATGGGGAAAGGCCTCAAATAGCAAGGAAAACCAAGACTGTGAAACGTGTAAAGTATGCCTTATATTAGGATGCGGACGGAATGATGGCACGGGTGCTAGTACCTGAACACACTACTGTTACTAGAAGGTTTTGTGCACAATAAATCCACTTTTGACTTCTGGTTCAAACAGTGCATGAGAAGCTGCCACCGGTTCGAGTCCCGTCAGGTAATCAGATTAGCGGGATTTCATTGTATCAGTAATATACCAAAATGAGGACTACAGAAAGGCATTTTCTGATTGGCTTCAACATTTGAAATAATGTGCAGACATGTTCGGGTTACTTCGAGGGTCTGATATAGTCCGTTTTATCAAATTAAGCTTCACTTTCTTATACCGCATCAAGTGCACAGACTGTTCTGATGCCCCTCATACAATGTCGCAAATACCTCAGTTACAAACATTTAATCATAAATTTCTGCAGTCTTGGCATTCACAGATGGCTTGCGACTCTGTTCACTCTACAATTGAAACGACCATGAAAAATACATCCATATTTGTACCATAACAGTGGAATATACGTGTCGGCCTAGCTAGAAAGAAAACTCCATATATTGCTGTGCCGATGTGTTATGATCATGTCTTAGAATTCAAATCGTTTGTACAAACATACTGTTTAACCCTCAAACTTTCAACCACTGGACAGGGTATCAACTGGCTGATAATTAAGCGAATACAAGTGAGGAAAGATTTCCACGTAAAGCCAGTCGTCAAAAAGGTAGCTTCACAAATTGCCAGAGCATGACTTGTGTCGAATATAAGTCGTTACTATAATAAGTTGCAATATCAGTTCAGAAGAAAGGGGACTTGATTTCTCTGTGCATAAAGAAAATCATTCCGGAAGATTTCCATGGCTACTTTACAGACAAGTAGACCACTGGTTCGAAAGCAGCTTTAAGGACCAATGAAATAAAGCACTTCATACAAACAATCTTATGGCTTCAGAGCCTTCACTGTAGTGTTACTTTCAAATGACTCTTTGCAGTACTGAGAAGAACGGGTTTATACTTGGTATGGTTCATTATTGTAGTTATATGCTAGTATAGTAAACGTTATTTCTAACGCAATTAAACTTTAACTGATTATATTTTAAATAAAATAAACCAAAATGTTCTATGAAAGGTCATTATGACTACAATTATATTGCAAAGAGATTCACTCAGCACATTTTTGGTCACATTTCATATTTAAGATGTTGAAAAAGTCATCTTTTTTTCAGAACAAGGTGGTGTTTAACACATGGTACCTTTTGGTTCAATTTTAACCATTAATTATGAAAATATTACCATACAAAAAGGTACCATATGCCACATGGCTGGTTTGAGCACTGAAATTATTTTACATTTGTTTAATGCATAAAGGTACCAAGTGCTAAAATGATCAAAATCATCATAATTTGATAAAATATTAATTTGAAACTTGAAGAAACTTGAATTTGAAGACACATAAAACAAATCATAATGTATCAATTAATGTTCAAAATGATTTCAAAATAATAAATTAATGATTTACGAGACATGACCAAACAATTAAACGCGATGATCTCAAAACTATGAAAATGTCACTTGGTACCTTCTTGCACAAATGTGACGTATCTACAACCACTACTTCTACTACTTCTACAACTACTACTACTACTACTACTACTACTAATACTAATACTATTACTGCTACTACTACTGTTACTAGTAAAGCTACTGTTACTTTTACTACTACTACTACATGTATTACTACTACTACTACTACTACTACGGCTGCTGCTGCTGCTGCTGATGCTACTACTTCTACTACTCCTACTTCTAATACTACTCCTATTACTACAACTACAACTACAATTGCTACAACTATTACTACTACTACTACTAATACTACTACTATTCCTACTACAACTACTACTACTACTACTACTACAACTACTACTACTAATACTATTGCTACTACTATTGCTCATACTACTACTACTACTATTCCTTCTTCTTTCACTACTATTACTGCTACTACTACTACTACAACTACTACTTCTAATACTAGTATTACTATTCCTCATACTTCTCGTTCCACTACTCCTACTACTACAACTACTACTACTATTACTACTAATACTGCTACTGCTGCTGCTACTACTACTCTTATAACTTCTTATACTACTACTATTAATATTCCTCATACTACTCCTTTTACTACTTCTTCTACTACTACTACTACTACTACTACTACTATTGCTTCTACTTTTAATACTACTCTCTCTTCTACCACTACTCCTACTACTACCGCTACTACTACTACTAATCCTACTACTGCTACTACATGTATTACTACTACTACTATTACTTCTACTACTGCTACCATTACTTATCCTTCTACATGTGCTATTACTACTCCTATTACTACTACTACTAGAGCTACTCTTACTACTACATTGTACTAGTACTGCTACTACTACTGCTACTCTTACTACTACTACTACTGCCACTTCTTTTACTACTTGTACTACAACTACAACTACTGCAACTACTACTACTACTCAAACTTCAACGACGATTACTACTGCTACTCTTATTGCTACTGCTATTGCTCATACTACTACTACTACTACTACTACTAGTAGTAGTACTCCTCCTACTACTCCTTTTTTTCTAATGATTATACTGCTACTATTACTTCTACTACTACTACTACTACTATTATTACTACTCCTCCTACTTCACCTTCTACTGCGACTACTGCTACTGCTGATTCTACTACTACTACTATTCTTCTACTACTACTACTTCTTCTACTACTACTCCTATTATTAATACAACTTCTACTACTACTACTATTACTACTACTACTACTACTTCCACCACTGCTACTACTGCTACTTCTACTATGACTATCACATCTACTATTAGTACTATAACTACTTCTCCTACTACTCCTTCTACTACTACTCCTACTTCTACAACTGATACTTCTACTATTACTACTTATTCTACTACTACACCTATTACTACTACAACTTCTGTTTCTACTCCTACTTCTACTACTTCTATTACTACTACTACTACTACTACTACTCCTACTCCTCCTCCTCCTCCTCCTCCTCCTCCTCCTACTACTACTACTACTACTACTACTACTACTACTACTACTACTACTACTGCTACTGTAACTGTTATTGTTACTGCTACTTCTACTACGCCTTCTTCTACTACTATTACTGCTACAGCTACTACCCCTAGTTCTACTATTCTTCTATTACTACTACTTATACTTCTATTACTACTACCATTACCACTCTTTCTACTTCTACTACTCCTACCACTACTATTACTACTACTACTACTACTACTACTACTAGTATTTCTTATACTACTGCTACTACTACTGCTACTACAACTACTTCTATCACTACTGCCTCTTTCTACTGCTACTACTTCTAAAACCACTCCTTCTACGACTTCTCCTCCTCCTCTTCCTACTACTACTACTACTACTTCTACTACTACGTCTCCTACTACTACTTTTGCAAATGCTATTCTTACTTCTACTACTATTTCTACTAATATTACTATTCCTACTACTACTTTTACAACTGCTACTCCTACTACTTCTACTACTGCTACTAATACTGCTAATACTACTAATACCACTACTACTACTTCTTCTCATACTACTCCTACTACTCCTACTACTACTTATGCAACTGCTACTCCTACTCTTACGACTACTTCTACTTCTACTTCTGTTACTATTTCAACTTCTATTACTACTCCTACTACTACTACTTCTACTGATACTACTACTGTTACTGTTACTGTTACTGCTACTTCTACTGCTCCTATTACTACTTTTAATACTGCTACTACTTTTAATACTATTAATAATACTAGAACTTCTAATACTACTGCAACTACTACTATTTCTACAATTACTACTGCTACTTTTACTGATTCTACTGCTACTTCTAATAATACCACTCCTACTACTACTTCTTTTACGACTACTACTACTACTACTACTACTGCTTCTCATACTACTATTATAACTTCTATTAATACTCCTACTACTTCTACTTCTACTACTACTACAACTACTACTCCTACTACTGCTACTACCACCGTTACTGTTACTGTTATTTCTACTACTCCTACTTCTACTGTTACTACTGCTGCTACTATTATTACTGCAACTACTACTACTACTACTTCTACTTCTACTACTACCACTACTACTACTGCTGCTACTACTCCTACTACTATTACTTCTACCATGACTACTCCTTCTACTACTATTAGTAGTACTTCTACTACTACAGCTACTTCTATTACTAATACTACTGCTACTACTACTACTTCTACTAATACTACTGCTACTACATCTACTCCTACTACTACTACTACTACTACTACTACTACTACTACTACTACTACTACTAATACTACTACTACTACTACCACTCCTACAACTACTACTCATAATCCTCCTACTACTACTATTACTACTATTACTACTCCTACACCTACTTTTTCAACTACGACTACTACTCATACTCCTATTGCTACTGCTACTGCTCATGTTACTACTATAACTACTTCTACTTCTACCACCACTAATACTACTCCTACTATTACTATTAATTCTAATATTACTACACCTATTACCATTATAACTTCTATTACTACTCCTACTACTTCTACTACTACTACTACTACTACTCCTACTACTACTACTACTACTAATACTCCTACTACTACTGCTACTGCTACTGTAACTGTTATTGTTACTGCTACTTCTACTGCACCTTTTTCTACTACTATTACTGCTACAGCTACTACCCCTAGTACTACTTCTACTACTATTACTACTACTAATACTACTATTACCACTATCATTACCACTCGTTCTACTACTACTTTTACCACTACTACAATTACTACTACTTCTTATACTACTGCTACTACTACTACTACCACAACTGCTAATTCTGCTGCTACTACTACTAATACACTCCTACTACTACTTCTCCTCCTCCTCCTACTACTACTACTACTACATCTGCTACTACTACTCCTCCTACTACTACTTCTGCAAATGCTACTCTTACTTCTACTACTAACTACTAATACTACTCCTATTACTACTACTATAACTTCTACTACTACTTCTGGTACTACTACAACTACTATTACTACTCATCCTACTACTCATTCTACTATTTCTACCACGACTACACCTACTACTACTACTACTACTACTACTACTGTTACTTCTTATACTACTGCTACTACTACTACTACCACTACTGCTACTTCTACTGCTACTACTACTAATACCACTCCTACTACTACTTCTCCTCCTCCTCCTCCTCCTCCTCCTCCTCCTCCTACTTCTACTACTACTACTACTACTACGTCTGCTACTACTATTCCTCCTATACTACTTCTACAATTGCTACTCCTACTACTTCTACTACTGCTTATACTGTTAATACTACTTATACCACTACTACTACTACTTCTCATACTACTCCCACTTCTCCTACTACTGCTTCTGCAACTGCTACTCCAACTACTATGACTACTTCTACTACAACTACTATTACTATTACAACTTTTGTTACTACTCCTACTAATACGTCTTCTACTGCTTCTATTACTGTTAATGTTACTGCTTCTTCTACTGCTCCTATTACTACTTTTACTACTGCTACTACTTTAAATACTACTACTACTACTGCTTCTTCTACTGCTTTTCTACTACTTCTACTAATACCTCTCCTTTTACTACTTCTCCTCCTCTTCCTCCTCCTCCTCCTCCTCCTCTTACTACTACTACTACGTCTGCTACTACTACTCCTCATACTACTACTTCTACAAATTGCTATTCCTACTATTACTACTTCTACTGCTTCTACTGCTAATACTACTAATACCACTACTACTACTACTTCTCATACTACTCCTACTACTACTTCTGCAACTGCTTCTCCTATTATTACGACTATTTCTACTACTACTCCTATTACTATTACAACTGTTGTTACTACTCCTACTACTACGTCTTCAATTGCTACTACTACTACTGTAACTGTTACTTCTACTGCTCCTATTATTACTTTTACTACTGCTTCTACTTTTAATACAACCAATACTACTAGTACTTTTAATACTACTGCTACTACTACTACTACTACTACTACTACTACTACTGCTACTTCTACTGCTTCTTCTGCTAATTCTACTAATAACACTCCTACTACTACTTCTCCTACTTCTACTACTACTACTACTATTACTACTACTACTACTTCTACTACTGTTATGTTTGGATATTCCGGTAAAATATGCTATTGTTTACATTTTTGTATACGCAAGTGGTGCAGGTTATAACCATTTCTATAAGCTAAGTCTACTAAAATAAGTTTTCTTTACTATCATTATTTCACTCATAGCTTTTTTACCTGATCTAGTCAGTTATCATCTTATGTCATAGTCATAACTACAAATCGATCTATCACTTTCAAAAGAGCACCTGTCATTGATGAGGAAGCCATGTGTGTTGTTGTTGTAGTGAAGCATTATGGGGGGTACTACTAAAACCCGGTCAAATTCCGGCGGATCCAGTCACTTTTCCGGCCGAAGGGAAACGGCAAATGTGGCGTACACTACTAATACCTACTACTACTTCTATTACTTCTACTGCTACTCCTGGTACTACTACAACTACTATTACTACTCATCCTACTAATCATTATACTACCGATACTACTACTACTCTTACTTCTATTACTACCACTTCTACAATTACTACTAGTACTACTATTGTTACTATTAATACTGCTCCTACTATTACTACTACTACTACTACTTCAGCTACCGCTACTATTACTACTCATACTATTACTACTACTACTACTACTACTACTACTACTACTACTACTACTGCTGCTGCTGCTGCTACTGCTACTACTACTTCTACTACTACTGTTACAGCTACTGCTACAACTTCTACCACTCCTCCCCCTTTTACTTCTACTCCTTATGCAATTACTACTACTACTCATATTACTACTTCTACCACTAATATTACGAATCATCCTACTACTACTCCTACTACTACTACTCCTGCTTCTACTACTACTTCTACTACTACTCCTATTTCTACTACAAATACTACTACTACTCCTACTACTCCTACTACTACTGCTACTCCTACTACTACTTCTACTATTACTAATGTTACTATTACTACTAATACTACTTCTACTACCACTTCTATTCCTTCTACTACTACTCCTGGTACAACAACTATTACTACAACTACTTTTACGTCTCATCCTACTACTCATTTGACTACCGATACTCGTACTACACTTACTTCTATTACTACCACTTCTACTATTACTACTTGTTCTACTATTGTTACTATTAATACTGCTCCTTCTACTACTACTACTACTACTACTACTACTACTACTATTACTACTACAGCTACTGCTACTATTACTACTCCTATTACTACTACAACTACTACTACTACTACTACTACTACTACTACTACTACTTCTACTACTACTACTACTACTACTGCTACTACTGATACTACTTCTACTTCTACTGTTACAGCTACAACTACTATTACTACTCTTCCTGCAAATTCTTCTATTACTTCTACTCCTGGTACGTCTACTACTTCCACTACTTCTGCTTCTGTAACTGCTGTTACTACTACTACTACTATTACTATTTTTTTTTTTCCTCTTCTTATTACTACTACTACTACTACTACTTCTCAGATTACTAATTCTACTACAACTCCTACTCCTACTACGTCTACTACTTCTACTCCTGTTACTGCTACAACTAATACTACTACTACTACTATTTCTCCTCCTCCTCCTCCTCCTCCTCCTCCTCCTCCTACAACTCCTACTACAACTACTACTATTACTGTTATAACTTATCCTCCTACTACTCCTACTGATACTACTACTCATACTACTACTACTACTACTCCTACTTTTACTACTACTACTGCTGCTGCTGCTGTTGCTGCTATTGCCACTGCTGCTACTTCTATTATTCCTACTACTACTAGTACTCGTTCTACTCATATTACTACTACTACTCCTAATACTACTATTACTCCTTCTTCTACGACAACTCTTACCTTCATTACTACTACTACTACTACTACTACTACTAATACTACTAATACTACTACTACTACTACTACTACTACTGCTACTACTACAACTACTTCTGCAAATGCTACTCCTTCTTCTATTACTACTTTTACTACTATTACTGTTCCTACTACAACTTCTACAATTGCTACTCCTACTACTATTACTACTGTTACTACTGCTAATACTACTTATACCCTACTACTACTACTCCTCATACTATTCCTACTACTCCTACTACTACTTCTGCAACTGTTACTCCTACTACTACGACTAATTCTACTACTACTCATATTACTATTACTATTTTTGTTACTACTTCTACTACTACGTCTTCTACTGCTACTACTACTGTTACTGTTACTGCTACTTCTACTGCTCCCATTACTCCTTTTACTACTGCTACTACTTTTAATACTAATACTACTACTAGTACTTCTAATACATCTGCTACTACTACTACTACTACTACTACTACTCCTACTACTACTACTACTACTAATACAACTACTACTACTGCTACTACTGCTGCTGCTACTTCTACTGCTTCTTCTGCTACTTCTACTTATACCACTCTCACTACTACTTCTCCTACTACTACTACTACTACTACTACTACTACTATTATGCTCGGATAATCCGGTAAAATGTGCTATTGTTACATTTTTGTATACGCAAGTGGTGCAGGTTATAACCATTTCTATAAGCTAAGTCTACTTAAATAAGTTAAATCTTTACTATCATTATTTCACTCATAGTTTTTTTATCTGATCTAGTCAGTTATCATCTTATGTCATAGTCATTATTACATGTATTTTGTTTAAATCGATCTATCACTTTCAAAAGAGCTCCTGTCATTGATGAGGAAGCCATGTTTGTTGTTGTTGTAGTAAAGCATTATGGGAGCCTGTAACTACGTTACAAGATACATAACAGTTCAAGAATTTACTAATGACTAAGTTTTTTTTTTGTTAAAATAAATACTTTAAAATGTATGCAAAATTAATACAAAGGTATGAAATTGTAGTTTAATATTTGTTCTTTTTATTCATAAAGTATATTGTAATACTTTAAATACATTTACAGTGTTTAATCACTGGTTTAAATGTGATGGTACCGTGCATTTTTGGAATAGTACAATTTATTGCGAGTTCCCGTTATTTACTGGACGACGTTCCCACAGTTTTTTAGGCGGGATTTCCCACATATTTTATTCGGGACGACGTTCACGGCGTCATTTTTTGGAAGTCCTTACTATTATGTTGTGGGATTCCAGCACTTTTATTTGCGGGATCAGTTTATGTATAAATAGTCAGTGCAAACTGAATTCTGGACTCCGCACAATTTCTTTATAAATACACCTGAAGTTCCGTGTCTCTTTATTTGGAAGTCTTAGTATTAATAACTATTAATTTCTAAAGCTTATAATTTAACACATTCTATGAATTAGAAATAAGCATAGTGTAATAAATATAGAGCAATAAAGCAGACTTATAGGCATTTTTAGGAAACTGATTTATTTAGGTCTATTTTAAGTGAATTAAGCTGGCGTTTTGTAGTATTATTATTCATGCTACTCACACTCGTAGATTATCAATGATTACCTGATTGACAATTAAAGTAAAGAAAATTGAGCATAATCTTGTTTACTCTTTTACTTTCCTATTTTATTTAATTGAGATATCTAAAGCGGAGTCTGCCAAAGTTTATACTTGATCCAGTGATTTAATAATTTAAATCACTACCTCGATCTTCAACCACCTGAGAAGTAGCCGGCTCGCAACACTACTTCTCCTACTCCACCTTATACTTCTTCTAGAACTGCTACTCCTACTACTATTACAACTTCTTTTAATACTTCTACTATTTCTACTACTACTACTACTTCTACTACTATTACTACAACTACTACTACTACTACTTCTACTATTACTCCTACTACTACTACTACTGCTACTACCACTGTTACTGTTACTGTTACTTCTACTGCTCCTACTACTACTATTACTTCTGCTACTACTATTATTGTTACTACTACTACTACTACTACTAGTAATAATAATAATAATACTGCTGCTGCTGCTGCTACTGCTACTACTACTACTATTTCTACCATAACTACTCATTCAACTACTACTACTAGTACTTTTACTTCTACTGTTACTACTATTACTAATACTTCTGCTACTACTACTAATACTTCTACTACTACTACAAATACTACTGCTACTCCTCCTACTACTACTATTACCACTCCTATAACTACTACTCATAATCCTACTACTACTACTACAATTGATACTCCTCCTATTTCAACTACGACTTTTACTGATACTGCTATCGCTTTTCCTACTGCTCATGCTACTACTATAACTACTCCTCCTAATACTCCTTCTATTCTACGACTACTCCTACTACTACTACTTCTACTACTACTTTTACTACAACTACTGTTATTACTATCATTACTACTCCTCCTACTACTCCTTCTACTACTACTACTACTATTACTACTATTACTCCTCCTCCTCCTACTACTCCTACTACTACTACTACTACTGCTACTGCTACTACTTCTACTACTAATACTACTTCTACTACAGCTATTACTACTATTACTACTGCTATTACTCCTATGTATACTACTACTACTTCCAATACTACTCCTATCACTACTACAACTACTACTAATACGAATACTACTAATACTACTGCTACTGCTACTGCTACTACTACTTCTACTACTACTGTTACAGCTATTGCTACTATTTCTACTACTCCTCCCCCTTTTACTTCTACTCCTGATACAACTACTACTACTACTACTCATATTACTTCTACTACTTCTACCACAAATATTACGACTCATCCTACTACTCATTCTACTACTCTTTCTACTCCTACTACTACTACTTCAACTACTACTACTCGTACTACTACTACTACTACTACTCGTACTACTACTACTCCTGCTACTACTACTACTACTCGTACAACTACTACTCACACTACTATTAGTACTATACGTACTACTACTACTACTATTACTACTACTACTACTACTCGTACTTCTACTACTCCTGTTACTACTACTACTACTACTACTACTACTACTACTACTACTACTACTATGACGACGACGACGACGACGACGACGACTACTAATACTAATACTAATACTACTATTACTACTACTACTACTACTACTTCTACTACTACTCGTACTACTACTACTCCTACTTAACTACTACTACTACTCGTACTTCTACTTCACCTGCTACTTCTACTACTACTACTCCTATTACTACTACAAATACTACTTCTCCTACTACTCCTACTTTTCCTACTACTAATACTACTACTCCTACTACTACTATTACTCTTGTTAATACTACTACTTCTACTACTACTCCTATTCCTACTACAAATACTACTACTCCTACTACTCCTTCTACTACTGCTACTCCTACTACTACTTCTACTATTACTACAGCTACTTTTACTGTTACTATTACAGCTACTTCTACTTCTACTGATACTTCTACTACAGCTACTATTACAACGACTACTACTACTTCTACTACTACTATTACTTCTACTACTACTACTACTTCTACTACTCATTCTACTACTACTATTACTACTACTACTACTGCTACTACTACTACTACTATGATAATTCCAACTACAACTACTACTATTAATACTGCTACTGCTTTTACTATAACTACTCTTCCTACAAGTCATTGTACATCCACTACTCCTACTGTTACTACAAATACTACTACTACTACTACTACACTACTACTACTACACCTATTACTAATACTGCTACAA